>CAUYPK010048801.1:0-11183 GCA_963574355.1 Loris lydekkerianus | reverse complement strand
ACACACGCAGCCACTTGCCAGTTTTCCACTGTTTTTGTCTTCCTCCTGGGGTCCAGAAGTCCCTTGCTGGCTCCCTGTATCCTCAAAGGGATGATCATAGGCAGATCCCACCGGCCAGAGATGTCTGGAGTCTTGTCTCCTCAGATTCGCCAAGCCCAGTTGCAGGGAAGCTGTTACTCCGTGAAATTTTTTTTTAATCTGTTAATGTGATGAATTGTATTAATTTATTTCCTATTGTTAAACCAAAGGTCCATTCCTGGAATAAATCCTATTTTATCATCATGTATTATCCTTTTACATATTGTTTGCTTTGACTTGCTAATATTTTGTCTAGGATTTTTGTACCTATATTCATGATGGAAATTGATCTGTCTTTTCCCTTTCTTGGGCTTTTCTTGTGTTAGTACTAAAGTTATGCTAGTCACAAAAAATTGGTAGATGATTCTTTTTCTTCTTTCTGGAAGAAGTATGTTATAAGTTAGCATTATTTCTTTCTTCAATGTTTGATAGGATTACCTGCTGAAGTTAATTTGGGCCTGGAGTTTTCATCATAGGATGTTTTTAGTTATAGATTTAATTTCCTTAATAATTGTATGACTAAGATTTCCTATTTCTTTTTGTGTCAGTTAGGTTGTACTTTTCTGTGAGTCTATCTATTTCATCAAATTTTCAAGTTTATTGGCATAAAGTTGTTCAGCGCATACTTTTTCTTTTGAGACAAAGTCTTATTCTGTTACCCAGACTAGAGTACAGTACTGTAATCATAACTCCCTGCAACCAGAAACTCCTGGGCTCAACTGATCTCCCTGCCTCAGCCTCCCAAGTACCTGGGACTACTGTGGGTGGTGTACACCACCATGCCAGCCTAACTTTTCTATTTTTGGTAGAGACAGGGTCTCCCTCTTGTGCAGGCTAATCTCAAATTCCTAAACTCAAGCAATCCTCTTGCCTCAGCCTCCCAGAGTACCAAGATTACAGATGTTAGCCTGATATACTCTCATTTTTTTGTACTTTTTTCATTGTTGTTGTTATTTGAGACAGAGTCTTACTCTGTTGCCCTAGGTGGAGGGACGTGGCATCATAGCTCACAGCAACCTCAAACTCTTGGGTTCAAGCAATCATCCTGCCTCAGCCTCTAAGTAACTGAGACTACAGGTGCCTACCACAGTGCCTGGCTAGCTTTTCTACTTTTAGCAGGGACAGGGTCTCTCTCTTGCTCAGTCTGGTCTCAAACTGAGCTCAAGCAATCCACCCACTTTGGCCTCCCAGAGTATGAGGATTACAGGCATGAGCCACTTCACCCGCCTTTGTGTACTTCTTCTTATTTGTTATTGGTACCTTATCTTTTTCTTTTAATCATTCTCACTAGGGGTTAATCAATTCTATTAGTTATTTCAATTTTGGCTTTGCTTATTCTCTCCATTGTGTATCTTCTTTTATATTTAAATATTTCCTCCTATCTACTTTTGTTAGGGTTTATTTTGCTGTTCTTTTCCCAATGTCTTAAAATGAATTATATTTTAGCCTTTCCTTTTCCCTAAAATATGCAATTATGGCTATAAATTTCTCTCCAAGCACTGCTTTAGTCTTATTCTACAAGTTTTGTTATATTGCTTTTTCATTATACGTACCTTATTTATTTTTAAATTTTATTTTAGTTATTTATTTTTGAGATAGGGTCTTGCTTTGTTGCCTGGGCTAGAATATAGTGGCATCATCATAGCTCACAGCAACTTCAAAATCCTGGGCTCAAGTGATCCTCCTGCCTCAGCTTCATGCTACAAGCACATGCTACCATAACTGGCTAATTATTCTCATTTTTTGTAGAAAGAGGGTCTTGCTATGTTGCTAAGGATGGTCTTTAACTCCTGGCCTCAAGCAATCCTCCCACCTTGGCCTCCCAAAGTGCTATGATTATAGAAATGCACCACTGCACCTGACTTCATTATATATAACTTAATTCAAAGTAATTTCTAATTTTGATTTTTATTTCCTCTGAAATCCATACATTATTTAGAAGTGTATTTTGGAAGCATGTTACTCAAAAGTGCATTACAAAAGATGCAGAGAGTTTCCAATTATATTTTTGTTATTGATTCTTAAACTGTTTAAAATGTGTTAGTTGGGTGGCGCCTGTGGCTCAGTGCGTAGGGCGCTGGCCCCATATACCGAGGGTGGCGGGTTCAAACCCAGCCCCGGCCAAACAGCAACAAAAAAATAGCCGTGCATTGTGGCAGGTGCCTGTAGTCCCAGCCGCTGGGGAGGTTGAGGCAGGAGAATAGTGGAAGCCCAAGAGCTGGAGGTTGCTGTGAGCTGTGTTATGCCAAGGCAATCTACCAAGGGCGGTAAAGTGAGACTCTGTCTCTACAAAAAAAAATAAAAATAAAATGTGTTAGCTGATTATTGTCTTCTTTATCTTAAACTTCTGAAATGTGTTTAAACTTGTGTTTGGGCCCAGCATATATCAAATTTTAAAATAGATCTGTTCTTACTGGATGCAGTGGTTCATGCCTGTAGTCTTGGCACTCTGGGAGGGTGAGGCAGGTAGAGAGACCAGTCTGAGCAAGGACAAGACCCTGTCTCTAGAAAAAAATAGCCGGGCATTGTGGAGGGTGCCTGTAGTCCCAGCTACTCAGGAGGCTGAGGCAAGAGAATTGCTTAAGCCCAGGAGTTTGAAATTGCTGTGAGCTATGATGCCACAGCACTCTACCCAGGGCAACAACATGAGACTCTGTCTCAAAGAAATAAATAAATAAAAATTAAAAAATAAAATAAAATAAATCTGTTCTTGAAAGTAATGTATTTTGCAGTTATTGGATGCACAGTTCTATGTGTGCCCGTAAGGTCAAATTTGTCTATTATGTTGTTTCAAATCCTCTAATGTTATTGAGTTCCTGTCTTCCTGTTTTGATGATAACTGTAAAGGGTATGTCAAACATTCCACTATGAATATTAGACTTATCTATTTCTCCATATAATTCTTTCCACATTTGCTCTGTACCTCATGTAATTAGGTCCATACAAATTTAGAATAATCTTTATTAGAACAGAGTGATCTTTAATTCTAGCCAGAATGCTTTTTACCTAGTATGTTCATTTGCTATTAGGATTGCCACACCAGCTATCCTAATAGTATTTCAGTTGCATGTACTTTATTACTTCCTTTTGGTCTTTCTTTATACTTATATTTTACATGCGTCTAACCTATATGTCAGATTTTGTGTCTATCCAGTCTTTTAGCTGAAGTAGCTGACCCTCTTTTTTTTCATATTTTTTATTTTGAAATTCCCTACAAAATATGGAACACTTCACAAATTTGCATGTCATCCTTGCGCAGGGGCCATGTTAATCTTCTCTGTATCATTCCAATTTTAGTATATGTGCTGCCAGAGCGAGCACAGTAGTTAACCCTCTTATTAGTGTGATCATCAGTAGGCAGTTTATCGTGGGCTGGCTTTTTATGCAGCTCACCTGTTCTCTGTTCCTTTATGCTGTTTTGGATTTCATTAAGTTTGGTTGAGTTTTTATTTTATTTTCTTTTACTTTATTTTATTTTATTTGTTTATTTATTTATTTTTTGAGACTGAGGGACTGCAGGAACCTGCCACAAAGTCCGGCTATTTTTAGAGATGAGGGTCTCCCTCTAGCTCAGGCTGGTCTCCAGCTCATCAGCTCAGGCTATCTGCCCATCTCAGCCTCCCCAAATGCTGGGATTACAGGCATGAGCCACCATGCCTGGTCTTAGTTTAGTTGAGTTTTTAAAATTTTGTTTTGTTCCTCTGTTAATTTGATAGTTACTCAGGTTTTTACCAATCTTTTAGTAATTACTCTACAAATATAATATGCAATCTTGAACTTAGCACCATCTAATAATGATCATTACCTTTGTTCTCTCCTAGAAAAAAATAAGGAATTAGAAACATTTCTTTTCTTTTTTTTTTTTTTTGAGACAAAGCCTCAAGCTGTCACCCTGGATAGAGTGCCATGGCATCACAGCTCACAGCAACCTCCAACTCCTGAGCTCAAGTGAGTCTCCTGCCTCTGCCTCCCAGATAGCTGGGACTACAGGTGCCCACCACAACAACCGGCTATTTTTTGGTTGCAGCTGTTGTTGTTGTTGGCGGGCCCTGGCTGGATCCAAACCCGCCAGCTCAGGTGTATGTGGCTGGCGCCTTAGCCACTTGAGCCACAGGCACGGAGCCAGGAATATTTCTATTTCCCCCATATGAGATGCTTTTACTCTTGTGAATTTTGGTTCTCTCTATAAACCTAATAAGACATTATTATTTTATAAAGTCAACAATTATTTGGATTTATCCACACATAAGACATTTTTGTCCCTTTTCATTCCTTCCTCTATACCCAACCTACCCTCTGGGACAATTTTTTCTTCTGTCTGAAGAACCCCCTAGGCCTCCCTTTACTGAAGGACATTTTCACTAATTTCTAGGTTGCCAAGTTTGCTGTCATTGTTCCTTCCAACATATAATTCTACCACTTCTGGCTTTCATTCTTGCTTTTGAAAAGTCAGCAAAAGTTGCATTTTTGAAAGTTATGTTTTGTTTTTCTTGGGTTATTTAAACCTTTTTTTTTGTTTTTGAGTTTCGGGATTAGGTATGGATTTCTTTCTATTTATTTGGTTCCTTGAACTATTATTAATAGATACGTGTGTTTCATCAATTTTGGGAAACTCTAAGCTTACTTATATTCAAATATTGCTTCTGCCTCATTCCTTCTCTTTTCCCAAAACTTCATTAAAAAACTTGTTAAATATGATATTCTTCATGAATAATTTATGTCTCAGTTATTCCATTATATTTTCCATTTATTTATCTCTTCATACTTCACTCTAGGTTGTTTAACTCTGAATTTTAACTCAAGGTTAACCATAAATACTTAGGCTTATTATGTTAAAGTTAGGCAATACTAAAAGAAGTTACTGATTATCTCACACACATACACATACATTAACATGCGCACACACACACACACACACACACCCCTTCACCTACACAGGAATTAAGTCAATAGGGAAGAGGTGGGGCAATAGGCAGGGACACATGACTCTCTAGCCACTATTGACTCTCAGCTGATGCATCAATGGTCTCTGCTAGCAATGTTTTTATCTCCCAACCTACAGATTAGAGTCTCTTCATGGTCTGCATGTCCTGATCTACAAAAATCCCAATTTTGTATTCTCCAGAAAAATGCCAGGAGGTAGATGCTCGGTGCTCAGGGGCAATAGAGTGGACCAGGTTTTGTGCTATAATTTCTACTAGAAGTTTAGAGGTTATATCAACCATGAGTATTAGCATAGATTGTATTGCCTCCTAAGGCTTTCTCTCAATGCAAACCACTTTTTATGTTTATTATTCTTTAGATATAAACATATTTTTCTTCTTAAATTTTTTTTTTTCTCAAAAGCATCATGTTTTCACTTCTTTCCTTTTCTTTGTTCCAACAATGGGAGCCTGTTTGCTGTCTAAGGTGAACATATCTTGCTCTATAAGCCTATACTTTGCTTTTACTTTGTAAATGTTTCTCTTTCTCAGTAAACTTTGTTTTGTGATAGTTAATGAACCTTCCTTTTCTTGCTAAAAAATATCATGTTTAAAAATGTATCTATGACATTCTTTTAAGAACTAAGTGTTCATAATAACAGCAAGAGGAAAACACATTATAAAAAGTAGTTCACTTTTGGGAGAAAACAAGGTAGTCTTTTTAAATATTTGTACTAATCATGTAGAACATACCTAACTTTCATTTCACTAATTCTCTCTTTAGCTGTGTATAATTTCTTATTAACCCCTTCTACTGAATTTAACATTTTTTTCCTGAATTTTAAATCTGAATCGTGCTCTTTCTTTTGTTTATTTTAAAGCTCCTATTTGAGTCCTTTAAAAATTTTTTCATAGTGGTTGGGCCCAGTGGCTCACACCAACAATCCTAGCACTCTGGGAAGGCAGGAGCATTGCTTGAGCTCAGGATTTCAAGATCAGCCTGAGCAAGAGTGAGGCTCCATCTCTACTAAAAATAAAAAAATTAGCGGGACATTGTGGTGACACCTGTAGTCCCAGGAACTCAGAAGGATGAAGCAGGAGGATTGCTTGAACCCACGAGTTTGAGATTGCTGTGAGCTAGCTGACACCATGCCACTCTGGCCTGGGCAACAGAGTGAGACTGTCTCCAAAAAGCTTTTTTTGCCATAGCTTTTTGTAATATAATTTCCACTTTCTGGCCAAAATTCCCAAGTTTGGGCATAGAGTAAGCAGAGTTAGCTTTATATCTATGTTTGATCCTAACATGTGGGAGCCCTATGGAGCTACTTCTGTCGTCAGCTGTTCCTGTTGATTCTTCTTACTATTAGGTCATCTCATGAGTCTATTTTTCTCTGTGGTGGACAACATATTAGAAAAATTATTTGTAGAATTATATGGGGCTTGGGATAATGTTCTGTCATTCCAGAGAGGATTTTGTTTTCTTTTCCAGGTGTTTATGGACATTAGCCACCTGGGACCTCTTTTATCCAATTTTAAGACTGAATATTTCTGAGCTACCTGATGTGTTATAGCTGGGTTGCCGTCTTGCAGCAGCTGCATTGCTTCCATTACATCCTTCCAGGGTGCTGCCTTTAGAAATCAGATCCAAAATCAGGGAATGTTTTGCTAGAGCCTCCAGTGTTGGCAGGCCCTAAATTTTGACTTTTTCCCCATAGTCACAAGAGATTGTAAAATGTTTAGCTCAGCTTCTCACTCAGCTGTCTCTTTGGATCAGCAAATAACCACTAGCCAAAAGCAGCTGTGGTATTGGGCTTACCTTTCTAGATCTTTGCCCTATCTGGATGTTGGCCCAGTATTTCTCATTACCTTGTTAGCTCTTTGTTGTTTTATATTTTGTTTTAGTTGTTTTCATTGGGCAGGTTGGTACAAATTACCTAAACCATCATTATGGAAGAAGTAACTTCCTCACTTTTTTTTTGTTTGTTTGTTTGTTTGTTTGAGACACAATCTTACTCTTATCCAGGCTAGAGTGCAGTGGTGTCAGCCTTGCTCATAGCAACCTCAAACACTTAGGTTCAAATGAGCCTCCTGTCTCAGCCTCCTTAGTAGCTAATACTACAGGCACCTGCCACAATGCCTGGCTAATTTTTTCTATTTTTTTCCTATTTTTTAGAGACGAGGTCTCAATCTTGCTCAGGCTAGTCTCGAACTCTTGAGCTTAAGGCATCCACCTGCTTCAGCCTCAGAGTGCTAGTATTACGGGTGTGAGCCATTGCACCCAGCCTCTCCTTCTCCTCACTTTTTTTTCTTTAAGGCCAATATATTGTGTAAGTTCATAGTTTAGAGACATAAAATATTCAAGGTAAATAAATAAGAAATAGCTGTTGTAAAGAAGCTTACAACCTCCTAGGGAAGACACCCTTGTGTTGAGCTTATCTAACAGGGTAAGATAACTGTAGTTGTAAGAATAACTGTAGTTCAGAGTACACGGGAAACACAGACCTGGGACGGCTCTGCAGGAGAAGCAGCCCACTTTGTGAGGCCCTGAATAAAGCCAGAGCCTAACGATTTCTTTCCATTTCCTTTTGGTTGTTTTCTCTTTTTCCTTCCTTTCTTCCTCCCTCCCTCCCTTCCTTCCTTCTTTCTTTCTTTTTCTTTTTTTTTTTTTTGAGATAGAGTTTCACTCTGTGACCCTGGGTAGAGTGCTATGGCATCAGAGCTCACAGCAAACTCAAACTCACGGGCTCAAGGGATCCTCCTGCCTCAACCTCACAAGTAGCTGGAACTACAAGCACCTGCCACCACACTGGGCAAGTTTCTCTATTTTTATTTTTTTTATTTATTTATTTATTTATTTATTTTGAGATACAGTCTCACTTTGTAGAGTGGTAGAGTGCCGTGGCATTACAGCTCACACCAACCTCAAACTCTTGGGCTAAAGTGATTCTCTTGTCTCAGCTTCCCCAGTAGCTGGAACTATAGGTGCCCACTACGACTCCTGGATTTTTTTTTTTTTTTTTTTGAGACTAACTCAAAGTGAGTCTCACTTTGTCATCCTCAGTAGAGTGCTGTGGCATCACAGCTCACAGCAACCTCAAACTCTTGGGGTTTGAGAGATTCTCTCACCTCAGCCTCCCAAGTAGCTGGGACTATAGGCATGTGCCACAATGCCTGGCTATTTATTTATTTATTTATTTTTATTGTTGCAGTTGTCATTGTTTAGCAGGCCCTGGGTCAGGTTCAAACCCACCAGCTCTGGTGTATGTGGCCAGCGTCCTAACCACTGAGCTATGGGCACCGAGCCAATGCCCAGATATTTTTAGAGACGAGGTCTCTCACTCTGGCTCAGGCTGGTCTTGAGCCTGTGAGCTCAGGCAATACACTCTATTTTTATTTTTTTTGTTGTTTTATTTTATTTTTTTGAGACAGACTCTCACTCTGTCACTCCGGGTAGAGTGCCGAGGCGTCATAGCTCATAGCAACCACAAACTTTTGGGCTCAAGGGATCCTCCTGCCTCAGCCTCCCAAGTAGCTGGGACTACAGGAGTCCACCATAATGCCCAGCTAGCTTTTTCTATTTTTAGTGGAGACGGGGGTCTCACTCTTGCTCAAACTAATGTCAAACTCCTGAACTTAAGTGATCCACCTGCTTCAGCCTCCCAGAATGCTAGGATTACAGGCATGAGCCATCATGCCTGGCCTGGTTGTTTTTTCTTTTTTTTTCTTTTCTTTTTTTTTCTTTTTTCTTTTCTTTCTTTTCTTTTCTTTTCTTTTTTTTTTTTAATCATCATTTGTTTTAGTTTCACAGCAAAGATGAGCAGAAAGTACAGAGAATTCTCATATACTTCCTGCCCCTACATACGCACAGTCACCCCCCATCAACATCCTGCACCAAAGTGGTACATTAGTTACAACCAATACATCTACACTGACACATCGTCATCACCCCAACTCTATAGGTAACGTTGGAGTTCATAATTGGTGTTGTACATTATATGAGTTTGTATAAACATATAATGATATGTCACCTACCATGATAGTATCACACAAAATAGTTTTACTGCCCTAAAATTCCTCTGCTTTATCTATTCATTTGTTCCTCTCCCTTAACCCCTGGCAACCACTGATCTTTTCATTTTCTGTATCTCCATAGTTTTGCCTTCTCTAGAATGCTATGTAGTCAGAATTACACAGTATGTAGCCTTTTTATATAGTCTTCTTTCACTTAGTAACATGTATTTAAAGTTCCCCCAAGTCTTTTCATGGTTTGGTAAGCTCATTTCTTTTTAGCACAATATTCCTCTGTCAGGATGTGCTGCAGTTCATTTATCCCTTCACCTACTGAAGGACATCTTGGCTGCTTCCAAGTTTTGGCCGTCACAAATTTTCGTGTGGACCTAAGTTTTCAATTCCTATGGTTAAATACCAAGGATCGTAATTGTTGGATCATGTGATAAGAGTATGTTTAGTTTTAATAACTGTGAAACTGTCTCCTAAAGTGGCCATACTATTTCACATTCCCACCAGCAATGAACAAGAGTTCCTGTTGTTGCACATCTTCGCCAGCATTTGGTGTTGTCAGTCTTCTGGATTGTGGCCATTCTAATAGTTGTGTAGTATTATCTCATTATTGTTTTAATTTGTATTTCCCTAATGACATAAGTTGTGGAGCATCTTTTTATATGCTTACTTGCCATCTGTATATCTTCTTTGGTGAAGCAGGTCTTTTGCCCATTTTTAAAAGCCAGTTTTTCACTTTCTTATTGTTGAGTGTTAAGAGTTCTTTGTCTATCTCGGATAACAAGAAATGGCTTTTGCAAATATTTCCTACCAAACTGTGGCTTTTCTTTCTCTTCTCTTGACAATGTCTTTCACAGAACAGTCATTTTAAATGTTAATGAAATCAATTATTTCTTTCATGGATTATGTTTTTGTTTTTGCAGTATCCTAATAATCATTGCCATCCCCAAAGACATCTAAATTTTCTTCCCTATTATTTTCTAGGAGTTTTATAGTTTTTGTGTTTTACAGTAAGGCCTATGATCTATTTTGAGTTAGTGTTTATGAAAAGCATAATGTCTACATCTAGATTTCCTGTTTTTGCATGTGAACATCAGCTATTCTGCATCATTTGTTGAAAAGAGTATCTTTTCTCTATCTCATTGCCTTTGTTCCTTTGTCAAAGATCAGTTGACATATTGTAGGTCTACTTCTGGACTCCCTAATCTGATCCATTCATCTATTTGTCTATTCTTTCATCAATACCACAGTCTTGATTACTGAAGCTTTATAATAAGTTCTTAAAGTGGGGTAGTGTCAGCTTTTCAACTTTGTTCTTCTTCTTTATTATTGTATTGGCTATTCTGGATCTTTTGCCTCTCCATATAAATATTAGGACCAGTTACTTTGCTGATACCTACAAAATAACTTCCTGGGATTTGGGGGGATTGCATTGAATCTGTAGATCAAGTTAGGAAGAACTGACATCTTGACAAACTTGAGTCTTTCTGTCCACAAACATGGAATATCTCTCCATGTACCTTCTTTGATTTATTTTACCAGAGTTTCATTTCTTCATAATAACCTTGTACATATTTTGTTAGATTTATACCTAAGCATTTCATTTGGGGGGGATGCTAATGTAAATGGTATTGTGTTTTTAATTTCAAATTTCATTTGTTCATTGCTAGTATATAGAAATTATTAGCTTTTGTATAATTAACCTTGTGTTTCACAACCTTGCTATAATTATTATTGGTTTCAGGAGGGTTTGTTGTTGTTGTTTTTGTCATTGTTGATTCTCTTTTTTGGATTTTCTGCATAGATGATCATCCATATGCAAATAAAGACAGTTTTCTGGTGGGAATGTCCACTAATACGTCCCTTCTGGAAGGATGTTTGGAGAATACTTAGAGACCTAAAAATAGACCTGCCATTTGATCCTATAATTCCTTTACTAGGTTTATATCCAGAAGACCAAAAGTCACAATATAACAAAGACATCTGTACCAAAATGTTTATTGCAGCCCAGTTCATAATTGCTAAGTCATGGAAGAAGCCCAAGTGCCCATCGACCCATGAATGGACTAGCAAATTATGGTACATGTACACCATGGAATACTATGCAGCCTTAAAGAAAGATGGAGACTTTACCTCTTTCATGTTTACATGGATGGAGCTGGA
>CAUYPK010048799.1:0-123371 GCA_963574355.1 Loris lydekkerianus | reverse complement strand
ATTTAACATTTTACCGAAACATGAAACTTTTTTTTTTTTAATCTATAACATTTTCTTTTGTTCATAGGCACATACCCCTCAAGTTCACAAGAATATCCCTTCAGTGAATGCAAAACTGAAAGTGGTCAAACATTTGATAAGGTTTGTTTTTTATCTCAGCAGTTTAAAAAACAAGTTACCTAGTGTAATTCTAAATGCTTTTCCTTTTATTTATTTATTCATTTATTTATTTATTTATTTTTTGAGACAGAGTCTCACTATGTTGCCCTTGGTACAGTGTCATGGTGTCACAGCTCACAGCAACCTCGAATTCTTGGGTTTAAATGATCCTCTTGCTCAGCCTCTGAAGTAAATGGAACCACAGGCACCCGGCTAGTTTTTAGAGATAGGGTCTTGCTCTTTCTCAAGCTGGTCTTGAACTCCTAAGCTCAAGCAATCCACCCAGCTTGGCCTCTCAGAGTGCTAGGATTATAGGCGTGGGCTACCATGCCTGGCATACATTCTCTTTTTTAATATTCTGAAGAAGTTTTTTTTTTAATCTACTTTATTAATTAGACGTATTTATGGGCCACATAGTGATGTTTCGATACATAGAGTTTATACTGATCAGATTAGGATAATTAGCATATCCCTCATCTCAAACATTTCTTATTTGTTCATGTTGGGATCATTTGATATCTTCCTCCTAGCTATTTGAAACTATGTAATATTGTTAACTATAGTCATCCCACCATGGTACAGAACACTAGAATTTATTTCTCCTGTGTGAATGCGTTCTCTTATGTCACAGAATCAAGCCCCTGAAGCTGCCACAAGGACTTCCAACAGAGGCAGACATGTCTAACACGTGTCTCAAGAGCAATGGAGAATTAGTAATACAGTGGCACCTGAAACCTGTGGAGCAGAAAAGTTAAGTCCTGATGCCAGAACAGCTTCGGATTAAACAATGCAAATTGTTTTAAAACGATGAGAATGTTGTCATTAAAATAGATTTAAAATACAAAAAAAAGAAAAGAAACTGCTCTGTGAGTTTTCGAATTTACCACTTCTTGCCTCGCTAATTAGTACTCCTTCCAGCAGCCTAGGAGAGCATTTGTGTCTTCACATCTTTCCCAATGCTCAACACTTTCAGACTTTTCCATTTTTGCCAACATGATGAGTGAGGAATGGTCCAACTGTGGAGCTGAACAACTTGTCCCATGCTTATTGATAATTCGAATTTCCTCTTCTGCAAATCTATTCACATTCTTGGCCCATTTTCATCTTAAGGTGTATATCTTTTTCTTATTAACTAGTAGGAGTTCTTTACATATCACAATGCCTTGTCTATTATATGAATGACACGTATCTTTAGTCCGACTTGCTAATTTTTTTCTTTATTGGTTTATTCTTTTTGTGTCAGAATTTTTTCCTCGTCTTCCCCAAATCATAAAGATACTCTCCTTGCTTTCTTTTGACAAGTAACTGTTTTCTTCTTTTGCACAGGCAATACAGATTCATTGCAAAAATATCAGAAAATATTTGTACTCAAAGAGAAGAAAAAAATCACTTACAATCTACTACCAGAAACTACCACTGTTAGTATATTGGTATATTACCTCTGGTCTTAAAAAAAAAAGCCATTTACAAGATCCCTCAAAGTCATAGGGCATATAGCTTTGCAGTGTACAGCTCTCTGATAATTTGCTTTAGCACTTTTTAATTTTGTCATTCTTCCTTCTGGGCATTTAAATCTGGGTCTTTTGTTTCTCTTTCTTTCGTTGTTTCGTTGTTTCTTTGTTTCTTTCTTTTTTATTGGGTGGGTGATTGCTATAATGTGTCTGCTTTTGTGAAACCAAACCTTGCTATTGTCTTGAGTATGGACTTCCAGCTCCCTCCCTCCTGCTCCCACTTTGGCTCTTGGTGAACTCCTGGCTGAACCATCTCAGGCCTTCTGTGTGACAGAACGAAAGAACCACAGGGAGTAGGGAGTGAGAAAAGCCCAAAGATGGTAATAGGGTCACTCCATTCCAGCTCCAGCTGCTTCATAAAATTGCTAGTGACCATGACCAAGTCAGTTAGCTTCTCTCAAGCTTAATAAGCTCTGTGGAGAATAAAGTAATTCCATCTTGGATGCTAATCTGCTGTGTTGAATTGTGATTAACTCCAGTTCCAGGAATGCCTCTAAGATTTCTTGCCTTTAGGTCGAAACAACCTTGACCGTAAGTCTAAGTCCTGCCCTTAAGCAAATTCACACTGTATTCTGGCCTTTCCCTAAGGGTTCAGTTTCAGTTGTCCTACTCTTTCCTTCCCTATGATATAAGGTGGGGGGTGGGGTGTAAGACATGGCTTCAATTACCAATAGACCTTCTATTGGTAATTGTTGCCATCCAACCAGGTTCTATTGCCCACTGCACAGAAGGAAGCCAATACACTGAGTCAGCAGGAAGTGCTGCAGAGAAAGTTTAATATTGCAGGGCACTGGTGAGGAGATAGGAGGAATTTCTCAAATTTGTCTCCCTGAGAATTTGGGAGCAAGGGTTTTTTGTGGTTTTTCTTTAATAAGCCATTCAGTCTATGCTAAAGGTCAACATTTTTTAAAGGAAGTTTGAGGGACTAAAGGCTAGGGAATTAGGTCTGCTGGTTAGCAAGAAGCAGAAATTATCTTCTTGTGCTGAGATAGTTCTTGGGTACAGAATCACAGGACCTGTTGAGTTAGTTCCCAAGTATGGCCACTGGTCTAGTTGCCATCAGTTGGTCCCCCTGATGAGTCTGGAAAAGTATCTCAAAGACCAGTTTAGGCTTTAAAACGGTGATGTTGTCTAAAGAAGTGATTAGGAAAGTTTATAAAACTTGTGACAGTCAGGGATATGGGACTCCTAAGCAGTAAACCACTACAGGAAGGCAAGTGATGTTAACAGTTATTGGTTAACTTTGAGCTATGCCTGTACTTATGGAGAAATCAGACTTCAACCGTAGTTCTTGCCTAATGGACCTACATTAATTGACATAGGCAGTTCTACATTTCCTTATTAAATGTTTCCTTCTGAGAAATTGGATTTGTGAGTCTCTTTCTTTTGCATTTCAGCTTCCTTGGCATTTGAAGGTAGGTTTTTATAGAACTGTTCACCACAGAACAAACTCCTTGCTTCCTGCTTCCTGGGGGGAGAAACCACACTTGCCAGGTTTTCCAGACCTGGGAGAAGGTAGAGCCAGCCACGAGGTGGATGGAGAGGTGCAGGGCCTGAGGTGTGCTGGGGGTTCTCTGTGGAGAAACCTACTTGCCTGAAGTAGATTTGAAGCTGATTCTTTCTTACCAGCATGAAAATGATGTGGTGCTGGCTCACCCTGGTTTTACGTGAACTACCTGGCATGATTTATTGTGAAAATCTAATGAAATGATCCAAGTGCAAAGTAAGGCGGGCAGTGGGTGCATTCTGACAAACTTTATTGCTGTCACTGCTGAGTTCTGGGATTCTGGGGTCGCCTAGGAAAGGATCGGTGTCCTATCCATAATGGCCAGCAGGTGGTGCTGTCTCAGAACAAATGTCCCCGCAGTCGCTCTGTGGGAAGGTTCTCTCCCGGAAGCAGGGGGTCCTTGGAGCCAGAGTACTTCTGAGATAAAAGGAGCTCTGGAGAGTCCAACCCCTTTATTTTTTTCAGAGTGAGACACTTGCCATACTACTTTCTTACAGACATGACAGAGCCAAGACTCGAACCCTGCCCACTTGCCTTTGGAGCAGGGGGTGGACGCTGGTCTCTGCCCACACCTCTGCCCTCCCTCTCACCTGTGGGCTCCCCCCAATCCCCCAGGCTGGGTGTGGGCTGTTTGGTGGCCAGAGCCCCCTCTAGGCAGCCCAGACGGCTGCCTTCCTGCAGCATGCTGGGTGTGTGCCGGGGGAAGAAGTGGCTCTCTGACTCTGAGGAAGAAAGGGGCCAGGCTGCCCATCCCTTGGGCGACACTGTGGAGTTCCTGGCTCAGCCTTTCCCAACATCTAATTGGGAAAGGCTGAAGCGGGTGGAGTGGGCTGTGCTGGGAAGAACCCGGGCCGTGACTGCAAGAGAGAGACAGCTCAGGGGTTGGAGCACAGCTCACAGGCGGGGCCCGTGCGCTCTCAGGTGACTCATTCTGTGAGCGCCCCCTGGGAGGAACCGTGGGCAAAGGAGCTGGGGAGCCGGGACCGTCAAAGATGGACAGAAGTCTGGGCCACTTCCATTTCTTTAGGCCAAGGCATATTTTTTAAATGAAAAATGGCAAATAGATTTACAAGGACTGCAGCTTATTTTAAATGTTTGTGATTATATTTTAATACTTTTCACTTATAAAATACAACACTGACTCTTTATAACCTTCTTTGGTGATGACAACTAAAGTCTAGAGAATTGAGGCTCTTCATCAAGGTGAGGCCCAGAGCCAAATGGCCATTCTTTCCCCTCTGCTCCAATGGATCAAGACCTGGACGCAGATATGGGGTTGGGGGATGGGGGCAGAGACCTTGCAGGGAGCATGGGGCTGTCTGCTTCCTCTCTAGCCCCAAGGCTCTGGAGTCACAGAATGTCAGGTCCAGAAGAAGCCTTGGTCATCAGCTTATCTAAACTCTCCTCTCACAGATGGGGAAACTGAGGACCAGAAAAGGGAAGTCACTTGCTCAAAATGTTAGCAAGTCAGATCCAGAACATGGAACCAGGTCTCCTGACTTCTATGCTGGTGTTCTTCTGGCTACACTTCAGTACAAATGGAAAAGAAAAACACCCAGGGAAAACTTAGGCCAAAATATCTCCTTGTTCCTCTCTCCTCGCCTGGGCTTCCTTGGCCCTCCTCTCTTCCAATGCTCAATCCGTGACCTTTGATCACAATAATCACGAAAGAGCTCCCTCTCATCTGCATTCCCTTGGTATTTGGGCACAAAGGAAATCTACTTCCATCTAAACACTGGTGCAATTCAGAAAGGGCATTAAGCTCCCAAGGGGCAGAAATGGCCGTAGGAGGGATGAGGGGGGCAGGGCCTTGTTGCTGGGCAACCAGCTTCATCTGTTGCCTCGGTGACAGCCCCATCAGAGGGAAGCTGTGTGCAGAGTGTGCGCCTCTGAGTCTCCAGTCGTTTTAGCACCAGCTGGCTCGAGCATTTCCTCTCCCACTATAGACAGACTGCCTCCTGCACATGGGTGAGGGTCCTAAAATGTGGTTGAGACCTTTCCTGCCTCATTTTCTGCCTTCTCCATCATTCTCATCACAGCATCTTCTTTCAGTCACCCCAAATTAACAGCCTCTCTGATCTCAACATCGCTGATCCTGCCACCAGGCTTTTGCTCAAGTCATTCTTCTAACCTGGAAGAATCGCTGGGGTCTCTGCCTTCTAGAGGGAGGAGAGAAGGATTGTGCTGAACCAAGAAGCCTGGTGCTTATGGAAGCTGTCCTAGAGTTGGGCTTCCTGGTGTCAGTCTTTGGGTGATTGAAGATGCCAGAGAGAGACATTCGCTCACTCTACAAACATTCAGTCTGCGCTGCTTACAGTAGGCAGCACACCAGTCCCTAGGAACACGGGGCCTAAAGGACAACTGAGCCCTGGAGCCAGGGCTGGCAGCACAGTCAGCAAGTCAGTTACATACAGGTGGATGTGTCCAGGAAGAGGAGATCTCGGGACCTGTGTCAGCACAAAAGAATGGGGTCTCATCCACACTTTGGGGAGAGATAGGAGCAGACAGTCAAATAATGCTCCCCCCCCCAAAGACATCTGTGTCCATTATAATCCCCAGACCGTTCAAACATCACCTTTTGTGACAAAAGGAGCCCTATAGTTGTGATTAAGTTAAGGATACAGAGATGAAGAGATTATCCGGGATTATCTGGGTGACACTAAATGTAATCACAAGGTCTTTATAAGAGGGAGGCAGGAGGGTCAGAGAGAAATGTGAGGATGTAAGTGAGAGGAAGGGCTGGTGAGCAAGATATGCAGGAAGCTTCGGAAGCCAAAATAAACCAAGGACCAAATTCTCTCCTGAGCCCTCTAGAAGGGGCTAATGCCAGCACGTAGGCATAACATTCACTTTGGACTTGCGACTTCTAGTGCTGTAAGATAACACGTCTGTAGTGTTTTAATCCACTAAGTGTAGGGTCATTTGTTACAGAAGCCACAGGAAACTGATTCTAGGTAGAAAGCTTCATGGAGGAGGTGATGTTTGGAGGAGTGTCAAAGAATTAAGAGTGAAGTAAGCAAAGGGGCAGAGGAATAAGCTTGGGCAAAGGCAGAAGCAAGACTGCTCCTGGTACTTCTGTGCCCCGTGAGTGGTACCATGAGGATTATTCCAGAGGGTGAGGTGGGGTAGGGAGAAGAGATGAGAGGGAGAAGAGGGCAGGGGGAAGCTCACGCAGATTCTTGTTCCTCACATGGTCAGGAGGTTGAATGGTTGAGGAGCCATTGATGGTTATAAGCAAGGGTGTGGCTGAATCATTTGGAATCTTGAAAGGTTTCCATCTTCTGAAGGGAGAAAGGATTTCAGGGGGGTAGGAATAGATGGAGGACACCACGCTTGGGAGATGGGCATAGCAGTGACAGGTTGGAGAGGTGGCAACAGGGACTAGGGAGGAGATGCTCAGCAGGTGGGCCCTGGTACTACTTGAACGGGGGAGAAAGCCAGGTAACACAGAGGTTTTGACTTTGCCACTAGGTGGCACCATTAGCCATATTTGAGGAGCTGGGATAAGCAGCTGACAATGGCAGGGGACTCATGCACCTGTGGCAAAGACCCTTCAGGCGTCCCCGCCTTATGACTTGGAGCAGGTGGGCATACTACTGAAAAGAAATCCCACCCAGGCTCTAGCGAGGACCCCAAGTAAAACCCTCAAGAAGCCAGGAGATGTTTACCGGGAAACCAAGGAATCCCCCCAGAGCACCTGCAACCATTGCCTGGTGGATCATCACCTCCTCTTGCAAGCAGCCCCCCAGGTTGGTAAGCCAGGACTCACAGGGCCCCCCTGGAACCTGCCTTTCCCAGACTGAGCCAGAAGGAGGGTGCCAAGAATGTACCATTCCAAGATCCTATGACTACTGTCACTAAGACTGGGGCAACCCTGCCCTCACATCTCCTTTTATTCCAGACTTCCTTTTAAACACAAGCAGAGGGTTGGCCCTGGTCTTGAGGCTGTGGACCTGTTGACTTCACAAATCTCCCCAGTTCCCAGCAATTTGGGGGCTGAAGTGTCCCCTTTACACTCTGTGGGACCTGGTCTTGGGTTAGGGGCTATGAAGTTACCATCAATAAATGACAAGGAAACAGATGGGGAAAAGATGCTCAGCTTTATGAGAAATCAAAGATATGACAATGAACCTGAAAAACATCCTCACGTCCAGTGTTGGCATGTGTTTGGTGATATGCTGGGGTGTGAGTTTATATAACATGTTTGGAGACCAACTGGAGAATCTGTAGCCTAAAATATGCTCTTCCCTTTCCCCCAGTAATCTCTTTTCTGGGAGCCTGTCCTAAGGAAATAAGAAGAGATGGGAAAAGAGAGATTTATGTACAAAGATGTATATCACGGCAGTGTTACAACTGGGAAAATGGAAACGATCTTAATCATTCAAAAAGGAATTTGCAAAATATATTTTGACCTTAACCTTTTACAAAAAGGTATTTGCAAAATAATTCGATGAGGTGAGAAAATACTCACAATATAAAATACTTGACATCATGCAAATTTGTCCCTCAGTGGGATAAACTCAAGTCTGCCAAGAAAATTTCGAAGAACTTTGAAGGCAATGTGCCAAAAGGAAACCTTGATTATCTATAAATTGGATGCCTTGAGTGTTTTGTCTTGTTTTGTTTTTATCATTTTCCATGCTTTCCATGTGTTCCACAATAAGTAGATATTACTTTAGCAAGCAGGAAAAATGTTTAATCAACCAAGTCTATTTGGAAATTGAGAGCTGGCTGGTCCACTTTAGCAGCCTGGGACATTTCTAGAACAGTTGACAGTTGTTGCATCTAGAAGGACAACCACACTTTTAGGTCCCCACCCCACCACCGAGGCCCAAAGAGGGGAAAAGCAAACGGATGAGCCTACAGTGGGAGTTGCCAATAACAGTGACAAATCTGTCACTTGAGTGCTCCTGGCTCCTGGCTAAGTCACCCAGTGCTGAGGGAGTGAGCCGAACTCTCCAAGCCTCCCTCTTCTCCCGTGTGGATAACAGGCATCACTCTGCCTTCTGGTTTTTTGCCCACTCTTCACACACCAGGCCAGTGCAGACCCTGCACTGCGTTACTGGTTTCTATTCTCATCCACTGTATGAAAATAGTGCCATTCACCTGATAGAGAAGAAATTGATTAAGCAGATAGGTTAGATGCTCGAACTAGGAAGGGACATCCAGGGCTCTTTCCCAAATAGTTTAAGTCCAGGGCTTCGAGAAGAGGCTCCCAGTGTTTGGGGCCAAGATCAGATAAGGCCACCCTTGACAGCCAGTGAAAGGCAGAGTTAAGATCCAAAGCCAGGACTGTTTGACTCCAAAATACATGGCACCAAATACAGAGGTGTGTTGGCCACGCAGGGAGTGGATTACACAATGGTGGCACTTCCCTTCTGGGCCCACCCTGCTGCACAGCGGGGGGTAGGGTGGGTGGCCTCTTTCCCACACTGTCAGCCTAGGGGAAGGTCAAGGTGTTGTCTTCCTAGGCACTCCATCTGACAGCCACTGAAGACCTTGTCCTGGGAAGGTCCTGGGACACTGCGTGGGGAATCGGGGAGCAGGACAAACCCTAATTCCCTTCCTTCATGTTTCCCCCATGCCAAAAGTTGGAGAGGGGTTCTAGACCAGTTCTCTTTTTGCAAATGAACAAACAGAAGGACCAAGAGTAAGTTCCCTACTCAAAGTGACCCAAACCACTTAGGGCAAAGAGATGGTCAGAGCTCACAGTCCCTAACTCCCAAACCAGTACTCACTCACCCTTGGGACTGGGGACTGGGCAGTAGTAAGGGAAGGCACCAGCTCTGTGGCAGTGGCAGCTGGTGGCTGGGACTCACATCCTTCTCCTGGGTTGCTGCCATATAGGTGTATGGGTACAGGTGCCTGTGGTACAAGATGCGGGGAGAGGGGCCCAGGCTACTTGGTTGTGTTGACAGGAGATTTCTGCTTTTCCATCTTGATGAAATTTGTGTGATATTAAATTGTCACGGAAGAAAGCATGAGAATGCCTTTGCTTCACAGTTGATTTGGTCTCATTCCCGATGGAGAACTCTGAGAAGTCAGTGAGGGGAAGCAGCCCCCTCCTCTCTGGATTCTGTTTTGATTGCATGTGGCAGACCGAAGAAGGAGCCGAGCAGGGGTCCACGCTGACTGAGTGAGTTCAGTCTCAGGGGCTGGGGGCAGAGAAAGAAGGGAAGACCAGAAAAAGGGAAATCCACTCATCTTCCCTTCTTCCCACAATGCCTACTAATAACAAGGGTGCAAATAGGAAGAAAAATGGGGTGATAAGAGCTAGGGCCACCAGGGAAGAGCAGAGCCCAGTCTCTCTGAGCCTCAGCTAGTGAGTGGCAGGAAGAAGTGTGGCAGGGCTTACCCAGGCTTCCAAAAACAGCTGGGCAGGGTCATTGCTGGCAGGTACACCCCTCCCCTTTCTCAAATAAGTACAGGTCCCTACTGCCCCCCACTCATGGCCAATCAGTATTCCCTTTTTGACATAAACGTGAGCCTTTAGGATCATGCTCACATGTCCTCAAACATAAGGTTGATGAAGCCAGGACCCATAGGGCTCAGGCCAGAGATGTTAAGATCAAAAGGGCACCCAAATGGGACCTCATGATAGCTCAAGAGCTCTGTTTGTGGAGTGGGCTGAGTCCCAGTTGCTGAGCTCAGATGTGTTCAAGTACTTCTTTTCACCTTCATTCTGCAGAGAGCTCATCCCACCAGATCAGTAAGAAAGTCCATTTGGTTGCTCTTTGGGGTCTCTTCCACCTCCCAAGATCCACTAGGACCTGAGGCTTTTTTGTGTATGTGACAGTGGCTACTGGCATCCTTGTTGCCCAAGCCCATATGATCCTTGCCACAGACCCAGCTCCGTGGAAGCCAGAACACTTCCTACAGCAATGCTTGTGGCCTCCTGCACCTCTTTCCCCTTCCTTGTGAGGAGGGAACTCACCAGAATCTTCTCCCCTTCTTCCTTCCTCTCAGAATCAGCCCCCTTCTGACCTTGCTCAAAGACTCTTGGCATAGCCACTCAAACCTTCAACAGGCTTCCAGGTTTGGAAAACAAAAGCCAAAGGCTACGTATGGGTTTTGCTGGCAACTTCTACTTTGGTCTGGCCATGAACATCTCCTAGGGTAAGGAAATGCAAAGTTTAGCTGCCTCACTGCAATGAGGACACAGGAATTGGGGAATACATAGCCCAATAGATGATCTTGACCCACTTGCAGTTTCCTCCAAAACTAGGAAGGGGATACATAAAGAATTATATTAAAGAATTTAGTCCTATCCAGGACCCTGGGAGGGTTTCAGATGAGGAGCTGAGGCTTAGGCACTAATCTATCCAAGGTCATACAGTGGAAAATAACAGTGTAGGGATGGGAATCTCGGCCTACCCTGGGTATGCCCAGCTTTACAAAAGGAAGGCAGCTTCCTAACCAGAGCAGCACTGAGGGCTCATAATAGTTTAGACACTGTGCTAGGTGCCTTAACTGAAACCCGGTGAAGTAGGTGCCGTTCTTTTCATTATTACTTTGAAGCACGGAGAGGTTCAGTAATTGTCCAAGGTCACAGACTTACACGGGGGCAAAGCCAGGACTTGAACTCAGGCAGTCTGACATCAGAGTTTTCACTGCTAACTAGAACTCCATAGACCTTAGTCATGATCCTTTACAAGTTAGGCAAAGGCAGGGGACAGTGACGATGGCCATCAGAGTTGCCTGGCATTACACACCATGAGGCCCTGGTCGTGTTCTAGGGTACTATATTTTGTATGCCCAGTTAGACTTTGGCAAGCCCCAAAGACTTAAAGTAAGTATGGGCATTTGGGCACTGTGATAAGCCTTTGGGGGTATCCTGGCAGTTAGGGGACCTCTTAACCCAGTGACAGGCAGGACAGCGTGGCAGGTACTTGTGGCCACCTCAAGGAATCCAGTGATAGGGAGGGTAGGCCTGGCACAGAGGCTTCTGCAGTGGGGAGTGGTGAATTGTGCTGGCTACAGCCTGGGGGAGGGTAGAGCAGCTGACAGGTGAGGCCAGCCCCCAACCTGCTGCAGGGGTTTTACACTGTAGGACTCGGGGGTCCCCATGTATAACTATTCCTCCACCATAAGCAGCCTCACAGGAAGCTGTCTACTGCTGCCTCTGCCTGGAAGGCCCAGAGGTCCTGCTGGAGCCCTAAATGGCTGGGAAGGTAAGGGTGGGGAGGAGCACAAAATTACTTCCCTAGACTCCAGACAGAATGCTATCTGCCAGATTCAAAGGGGGAGTGTGGATTTGAGGCTACCATCTCTTTCCCAGGGTCTTGTCACACCTGCAAGAGAGGTGCAAGGAACTGGATAGATTTTAGAGCAAACTCAGGTCTGCCTTGACTTGCTGTGTGACATTGAACAAGTTATTTTCCCTCTCTGAGCCTCAGTTCCTTCATCTCCGGGTCATCCTGTCCACCTCAGGGAGGTGTTGTGAGGATGAGATGAGGTAATGTATGAGGAAGTGACCTGGGTAGGGGCACTTAGAAATGAACATATTTCTCTTTCACCACATATCTCCAATTTCAGCCAGAGAAACTGCTGCAGGCTGGATGTCTCTACCTACTTAAAAAGGTGGGTGAATGGGTGGAAACGATAGGATGTGGCTGGGCGTTCCCCGGAGAGCAGCAGACAGAGGGCCAAAGAGTAATTGTGATTCAGTGATTATTCAAGGCGGCAGAGTTTTATTAATACTTTAATGTAGAATTAGCCTATGTTTTGTTTCCCCTAGACTCAGCACTTGCATAAGAAAATGTAATAAGCCTGTAAAAGAGCAGCAGCCTCTGGAAGTTTGGGGCTTTCTTATCCCCAAAGATTTAAAAGCCTCCGAGGTATCCGTTTTAGCAGTTCTGGTCAATTTTTCTCCAAGAGAAGGGCAGACCAGCAGGATCTGAATGACCTGAAATGCTCATTTAAGCAGACTCCTAGCCCCATCCCTAGGAGCAGGGGGTAAAGTTGACAGTGCCAGGCAAGGCCCGCAGGAAGAGCTAGAAGGACAAGGTGGGGTGTAAAGGAAGCAAGCTTGATGGTGAGAGGATGTAGATGTCCCCCAACCCCTTTCTGTCTTTTAATCCTTTCCCTCTATGAGCCTCAGTTTCCCACCTGGTGCAGTGATGTCTGAGGTTCCCACAGGGACTGTTCGTGAGCCCCAAGCTTCAGGCACCACGCAGTTCTGGAGGTGCAGTTCCCAGATTTGGCCATGAGAGGGCGAGCGCCGCATCCTCCTCATCGACTCCGAGGCTAGCGGAGGAAGCTCTGTCTTCCCAAGCACGCGGGCGGCAACACACACGCACGCGCACACAAGATTGTGGCTCTTGCCATCTGTGTCATTTTGGGTCTTCTGGTAAGCAGATGTTGAAATGTTAGGAGTGCAAGAGGTTACTGGGGGTTTAAACCTGTGAACGGAAGGAAGATGGGCAGGGAGGGGATCCAGGACGCAGATCTGAGGAAGTGACCGCCAACGCACCAGGTAGATTTGCAGCTGAGTCCTGATGGGGCCGAAATGTCCAGGCACTTGCAGCCTTGCTGTGCGTGGTTACTAGCTGGGGGCTGTCTGGAAAAACACGGACGTCGAATGCACAAGGCCGGAGATGCTGGAGGCTGTCAGCTAACTGAGCCCCCAGCCGCTGGACTGCGCGTTCTTTCTGGAAGGCAGAGACCAGCAACCCGCAGCGTGCAGCCTCTTCTCTCTCAAAGCACTGTCCAGGAACAGCACGTTTTCTTCTCTCTGCTCTTTGATTAGGGCCAGTCTCCAGCTGTCCTCCCCAGACCTCTCAAGGACCTTGAGGGCAGGACGCCTGCATAAGCAGGTCTTTTTACTAATGGATTTCTTAAGAGGGACTGGAGCCCAACCCTCCCCACGATGTTGTGGGATTTATGCAAATTAGCACCCACTCTTCTGGGTTTCCTACGGAAAATCAGGATAATCTTCTTCTCCACTAGTCCCCAAGGACAGGATCCAACATGGGAAAGCAGGAGAAGCCACATTTCCACAAGGTGGCCGTTGTTGAGGGATTTGTATGCCCTCTGCGCCCCAGCACAAATTCACCTCTGAATACTGGTTGGGTCCCAGGAAAGGGAGCTTGGAGAGACTTTTCCCAAAATCAGTCAGAGCCGAGGGTGCTCAAGGAGATAAGGTGGGGGGAGGTCAGAGCTGGAGAAGCTCCTGCATATGCCACACTGGGCCATCCCCCTCCTCCCAGCTCCTCTCAGGCACCATGACACCCCATCTGCCATTTTGGAGCTCTTGGGCAGTGCCCGCAGCTCCACTTCTCAGGTCCAGATGGTCACCCATTCCTCTCTCCACACTCTCCCACTGTCCTCACTCCAACCCCACTCAGAGAAAGGGCCTGGACAGAAGCCGACACTGCCTCCCAGCACCTTCTCCTTCCAGCTAACTGGTGCCCAGTGGAACAGAGCGAGGGTCCCCAGCTGTCATGGAGATCAGGGCTGCCCATTCTCCCTCAGCCCTCTTGCAGAGAGGGGGGCAGTCAGCTAAGTGAGAGGGTGGAGGATGGACAGATACTCAGATACAGATAGGCGAACATGCAGAGAAACACACACACACACACACACACACACGCACACGCACATGCATGCACCCCTAGAGCCTGAGAGAGGTGGGGGAGGATATGCGAGGTTTGTTGTGACTGTGATCTGTTATCATTTATCCTGCTGGTGTGCTTGGTGGACCCTGTGTATAAAGTAGTGCATGGGAATGTGTAAAGGTGTGCCTGTGAGCATGAACAGGAATGTGTGTTGTGTGTGCACATATGCATGAATGTGGATGGGGGTGGGGGTGAGTACCTTGTTCCCCAAAAGGCCTTGTCCCTCTCTACCCCCAAAGCAGGCCAACTGGGACAAGCTTCCACCCAGTGAGTACTGGGCCTTGAAACCAAGGAGAAAGGCTTTAATGATTTCCCCCTCCAGCTGCCCTTTCCCATGCCCTCATGTCTGTCTATCAGGACAGTCTGGAAAAAGCCAGCTGGCTGATCCCCAGGATTACACAAAGGTGGACTTTGAGTGCTGGACACTGCGTAGACTATGGGGTGGGGGTGAAGAAACTTTGGGAGACCCAGGAAAAAGCAAAAGTTCTGGTGGAAAAGCCCGGCTAACCCCCCCTCCACCCTCCTGGTAAGACTGTGACACTCCTTCCCCCAAGACTGTGAGCTCCCTGTTCAAGGATCATATTTCCCCCTTGAACTGGGAGCCTCTCTCTCTCATGGTTTCCTCCTGTTAAATCAGAAGTTCCCAGGGCTTGTGGCTTTACATTTTTACTGGAATTGGGTTCCCAGATAAAATATAGGAGGTTAAGTTATATTTGATTTTTAGATAATAAATGAATAATTTTTAGTATAAGTGAACTTCAAATAGTTCATGGGAAATAGTTATATCATAAAATTACCCTTTGTTTCTTGAAATTCAAATATAACCGGGCATCCTAAGCTTTTATGTGCTAAATCTATCAACCCTACACTGGACGCCCCTCAGAGACACCAATAGGTTGAAAAGGATGGGGATAAAGATATTTCATGCAAATAGTTAATACAACAGAGCTGGGATATCTATACTAATATCAGAAAAAAATAAACTTTAAGCTAAAATTTGTTATAAGAGATAAAGAAGGACATTATATGTTCACAGAAAGGTCAGTCTATCAAGAAGATGTAACAATTGTAAACATATGCACACCTAGCAACAGAGCCTCCAAATACACAGAGCAAACATTAACAGAATGGGGCAGGGTGGTGGTGGAAACAGTTCTACAGTAACAGTTGGAGGTTTCAATACCCTACTTTTAATAATGAATAGAAAAACTAGACAGAAGATCAATAAGGAAATAGAGGACTTGAACAAACTATAAGCTAAAGAGAGCTAATAGGCATTGCAACACCCAACAACTACCAACTCCACACCTTTCTCAAGTGCAATTGGAACATTCTCCAAGGCAGACCAGATGTCAGGCCGCATAACAAGTCTCAATAAATTTTTAAATTTTAAATCATCCAAGTCCTCCTCTCTGACCACAGTAGAATGAAAGGAAAAATGCTCTACAGGAGAAAAACTAGAAAATTCACAAATATGTGAAAATTAAACTATACACCCTTAAAAGCCAAGGAGTCAAAGAAGAAATTAAAGGGAAATTATAAATTATAAAATTATAAATTATAAAATTCTTTGAGACAATGGAAACAAAAATACAACATAGTAAGACTTCTAGAATTCAACAAAAGAAGTCCTTAGAGAAAGATCATAGGCTATAAATTCCTACGTTACGAAAAAATCTCAAATCAATAACCTAACTTTACACTGAAGGAACTAGAAAAAGAAAGACAAACTAAACCTAGGAAAAAAGAAAATAATAAAAATTAGAGTGAAGATAAACATAATAGGGAATTTTTTAAAAAATGAAGAAAATCAATGAAAACAAAAGTTCTTTGAAAAGATCAACAAAATTTATAAAACTTTAGCTAGACTGACTAAGAAAAAAGAGATAGGACTCAAATCACTAAAATCAGAAATGAAATTGGGGACATTATGACATTACTGTCAACCTTATAGATTATAAGAGAACATGAACAATTGTTTGCCAAAAAACTAGATAACCTAGATGAACTCAGCAAATTCCTGGGAAGACATTAACTACCAAAACTGACTCAGGAAGAAATTGAAAATCTAAATTGACCTACGAGAAGTAAAGAGATTCAATAAATAATAATAAATCTCCTGAGAAAGAAAAACCTGATAATTGTTTCATTGGTGAATTCCACCAATCACTTAAGGAAGAATCAATACCAATTCTTCTCAAAATTTTCCAAAGAATAGAAGAGAAGTGAACTTCCTAACTCATTCTATAAGGCCAGCATTACCTTGATATCAAATCCAGACAAAGATATTGCATGAAAAGGAAACTATTGGCCAATATTCTTTATGAACTTCCAATGGTCCAAGTTCTAAATAATTTCTGTATTTACTGCTGAATACGGGGAGAGGGGGATACTGCAAATTAACACTTTTTATTACATATTTTTTAATAAACACTATTTTCAACAGGTGAGTCAATTTAGAAAACTCCCAATTACACAGGGGACTCTGACACACCCAGACTCAGCTGTTGTATGAAATGTTTAGAGAATAATTTCATAGCAGTAAAATATTTGAAGCTTTTTTCTGGCATAGTTTGCATCTCAGTAGATTCAGAATTAACAATGAGGACAGACTTATTGTAAAAATGAAGAAATAGAACTTGAGTTACTCAATTCTAAAGCAATGGGTCTAATTATATCAATGTTCTCCATCATCCAGCCATTTTGTCTAATTTTTTGCAGAAGAAAAGCTTTGGAAGCTGCCTTCCGAATAGTAAAAAAAATTTCTGGTGAAAGTATTTTATTTATTTTTTCTGGTGAAAATATTTTATTGGAAATGTTTCACTATGGAAACTTTTGAAAATTACTATAATTGATCCTAAAGAAAAATATAAACAGTCTTAAAATTTCTGAAATTTTTTTGTGGAATTTTGTGGAATTTCTAGAATCTCTACAAAAACATGCCCTTTTAGTTAAGATTTTTCTAATTATACATTTGTTGCTTCATGTGAGTGACTTTTCAAATTTAAAATTAATTAAAAAGTGTTTTTTAATTAATTATGATCCAAGATAGATGAACAGAAAGAGCTTTAATTGCCCATTGAGCATAAATTTGAAAATATCAATTTTTATATTATCGTTCAAAGAGCTGCACAAGCTGTAATGCTATTATTTGCTACTGTGACAGTCTAAGCTGTTTTTCCCTGTTTTCAGAAATATATTAATATAATTAAAATGTATGAGTCTGTTATTATTTTCCTTTGCATTTTAATTTTTTATTTACACGGAAATGATATATACATGCTATATACATAAAATGTATATACAGAGCTCAACAAAACATTTTCCCTGTCTGCATTTCTTTTATTTCTTTTATTGCAAGATTATGACCTAAAGTAAGTTTGTTGTATACAGGAAGGAATGACACTACTCCAGGTGTCAGATGCACCAGGAGGGCTACTGACTAGGAGAGGTAGCAGGCCCACCCCATGCTCCATGCTTTCAGATTTCCTTCTGGAACCTTCTGGCTGGGCTAGGAATCATCTGCTGGGGCACTTCATCCCTTACTGATGTTTCCATAGTTTCCTGGTCTCCCCTCAGCTGCTTCCTATGCCATGTGGTTCCAGGCCCCCAGGCAGCAGGGAGGCAGACCAGAGTGAGAGCAGAAGGGAGCCTCATGGTGTTAATTGGTGCTAATTAATTCCTGCAGCCTCATCTTTCTTCTACCTCTGTGCGGAGGCACCTGACAACAAAGGCATCTTTGCACTTGCATGCTCAAGTAGTCCCCTTCCTCACAACCTCGGCACTCTGCTTTGATTAGGATAGGGGAGAAAAAGAATGTTAATGGTAAAAATAGTCAACACTGCCTCTGCGCCAGCATCCTTTCTAAGCACTTTTTGTGTATTTTGCTCATTTCACCCTCATCACAGGGTATCTCCTATGAGACTCAGCTAATGTGTTTTGAGTTGTCACTTTATGCCTGTCTCTGTACCAGGCCAGGGACAGACTTTTCCCTGGGATGTGGCTGCCATCATTAGCCCCATTTGATAGAGAACGAAACCAGGGCTCAGAGACGCTAAATAATTCAACCAAGATCACAGACCTAGAGAGTAGGAGAGGCGGGATTTAGACTCAGATTGGCTGGTTCTAAAGCCTGATCTTCCTGTTCCCACCCAAAACATCCTCTCTAAAAGGACTTGTACTTGAAATCAGGTAGGTCTCTGATCTTGTTGATACCAAAGAGGAGCTGCTTGCAGGGATACTGGTCCCCACCCCTTTCCTCCAGCCATGGGTCACACCTCCCAGGAGTCCGGACACTGGGTGGACTCTCTTCATGGCCCCAGACGCTTTTCTCCCCTGGGTGCTGCCTGTCCTCAGCTGTGACTTGCTCTACAGTTCTTCTCTGAGGTTTGGGGCAAATGAGGCTCTATGCTCCTGACTTTCCTTCCCTGGCCCAAAAGTCCTTCCAGGTGGGGAGGAAGACTGTACTGCCAGGCACCCTTAGCGTGAACTTGGCGTGAGACAGGGCTCCAGAGATCTAGGTGTGACCTCTCTTGACTATTGATTTGGTGGGTCCCAGGGGAAAGTGTCAATTCAATAACACGGCAGAATATGGATTACACACACATACCTGCCTTGACCTAACCGGCCTTGCAGCAGCTTGAGAAACTGAGGTTGCCTGAGAAGAGGTAGCATGTCCAATAAAAAACTCAAACAAGCCGATTCCCATGCTCCCTCTTTAACTCTGAAGTTCTCTATTCCTTGAGTTCTGGTGTTTCCATTTTCCCGTGTGTGAAATGAGCATGCTAACAGTACTTATCTCTTAGAGTTACTGTAAGAATTACCGTATATACTCCAGTATAAGCTGAGTTCTTTCGGCACAAAATTTGTGCCGAGTTCGGGGTTTTCGGCACAAATTTTGTGCCGGAAAAAACTCGGCTTATACTCGAGTACATACGGTAAGTGAAACAGTGAATGTCACATGCTTAAAAATAGTCCTGGCTCACATTAAGTTGTGGGGGAGCCAGAGATTCCCCCTGCAGCCTCCCTTTTAGCTCTCAGTCACAGCGGGATCTAGAAATCAAATTGACACCAGACAGATTAACAAGAGAAAACATACATATTCCATTAGTTTTACACGTACATATTTCATTACTTTTACATGTACGTGGAGATCATCACAAGAGTGAAGTCCAAAGTGGCCAAAATAAGGTCCTATTATACTTTTTAGACAAAGAAGGGTAAGTTTAAGAAGAAATGACAGGAAAAGTGGGATCTGGCTAGGGGCAGTAAATTTCTAGGTGAGTCACTAGGAGATATATGGAGGGTGTATATGGAAGATGAGTGTTATTTAGTTGAGTATGTGTACTTTGGTCCATTGGAGCCCCCAATTCTCAGTCTCTGGTGATAAGAGCTATTTTCTCGCCCTGGCACAGGGAGGGCACTCCTCCCAGAGGAATGTTTATGGCTTGCTGTGCGCAGGAAAGGTCAGTCAGCCAGCCCTTTCTCCAGTGAATTTATCAATATACCAGTTGGCATATTTGGGGATGGCACGTGCGTCCCTCCTATGAAGTCCTATGTAAATGTTGGCTATGATCAGCATTTGTTATTATAAAGCCAGTCCCTGGTGATCTGGCAATGCGGCCACCCCATGGCATGCCCTGCAAGGTCAGCCTGGAAACTGGAGGTAAAGCTGGGGTCTAAATACAGTCAGTCCCAGGGTTATGAGCAAGATAAACTGAATTTGTATGTAAGTTAGAACAGGTACTTTTACCTATTACCTGTAGGTTGAATTATTTAGCATCTCTGAGACCTGGTTTCGTCCTCTATCAAATGGGGCTACTGATGGTAAGTGTGAGTCATAGGTCAGTGGATGTTTGTAACTCAGGGACTGCTTGTAGAAGCCATTGAATCTTTCAGAACCTGCTTTGCCATTGCCTGGCAGGGTGACCCAGGGCCCCTTCCTGGTGCTCTCACCACCCCATGCTTCAGTTTTATTGTCTGTAAAGCTGGGGGGTTTAAGGAATAAGTGAGGTAATGTGTATAGAGGGCTTAGCTCAGCACTCAGACATAAACAGTGGCTATCATTATCATTGCCATTATTACTTTGATTCACCTTCTGAGAGGCTGTCATTGGGGTGGGGGGCAAATAATCAGTATTATTATCTTAGTTCGTAGCTGTGGACAACAGGACCCCCAGAGTCAAAGTGACCCACCTGGACCCCTGCTGCAGATTTCTGGCACAGCTGAGATTTAAAAATATAATGGTGCCAATAAACCAACCTGGTATCTACAAACTGTTTCTACAGGCATTTGCTTATTTACCCCTGCCTGATAGCTGGGTGATTTTGCTTCCATTTTTTTAATCAACATTATGTTTTGGAGCAGTTTTAGGTTCACAACAAAATTGAGCAGAAAGTCCAGTGAGTCCCCATATGGCCCCCTGCTTCCATACACGCACAGCCCCCCCACTGTCAGCATGCGGCAGCACATTTGTTACGGTGGGTGAGTCTACGTGGGTGCATCACTGTCACCCAGATTCCATAGTTTCCACTAGGGTTCACTCACACATTCTATAGGTTTCAAAAACTCATGATGACATGTATCCACCATCACAGTATCACACAGAGTATTTTTACTGCCCTAAAGAATAATCCATCCCTGCCTCCCCCCAACCCTTGGAAACCACCCATCTTTTTACTGTCTCCATAGATTTGCCTTTTGCAGAATTTTGTATCATTGGAATCATATGTAAGTTGCCTTTTCAGACTAGCCTCTTTTGCTTAGGGTAACACGTATTTAAGGTTATTTGTGTCTTTTCATGGCTTGATACCTCACTTCTTTTTGGAATAACATTCCATTGTCTGGATAGTTTATTTATCCATTCACCCATTGAAGAATATCTCGATTGTGCCCAAGTTTTGGTAATTTGCCATAAAGCTACTATAAACATCTGTGTGGTTTTGTGTTGACATAAGATTTCAGCTCTTTCGGGTAAATACCAGGGAGCACAACTGCTTGATCATATGGTAAGAGTATGTTTTGTTTTGAAAGAAACTGCCATACTGTCTTCAAGGGGGCTGCACCATTTGGCTTCCCCACCAGCAGTGCGTGAGACCTGCAGTTGCTCTGCACCCCTGCCGGCATTTAGTGGTGTCAGTTTTACAGTGTTGCCTTCACTGTGCAGATGAGGAGACCGAGGTGCAGGGAGTTAAAGGCCTTGCCCAGGGATTTGCACATTACCCACCTTCCTTCCACACACTATACCCTCACACAGTGCAGACCCATGTGTGCGCCTTGGCAGAGGAGTCATTGTTCAGTGGGACTTGTGCCTTCCCAGAAGACTTTGGAAAAAGTCTCACCTGCAGAGAGAGGCTATGCTGGTAAGTTACCTTGGCAACAGGGCTTCCAGGAGTGATGCCAGAACAAGGATAAAAACTTTCAGCGTCTGCTATTTCTCTGGCCCTCTGTGGGTGGCTGGGTGGTGTGGTAGAAAGTGCTGGGCTTCAGGTGGGACATGGGGTTGGATCCTGACTCTGAAACTTATTACCTGTGTGGCTTCACTTGAGTTACTTAGCCTCTTCCACCCTCATCTGAGGCCAACTTCATGGGATTGCTGGGAGGAGCAAAGGAGACTGCATAAGAAGCATCTGCATATAAACACAGCTACTGTTTAGAACTTGATGCGTGTATCTAAATGCATACGGGATGTTAATCTCCAGTTTCCTTCTCTTGTGATGTCTTCACCTGGATTTGGTATCAGGGTAATGCTGGCCTCACAGAATGAATTAGGGGCTATTGTGGGCATGACCATGAATTTGTAAGACACCAAGGGAAACTTCTGGGTGGTTCCCTCACCCTGAGACAAGATCTGAGACTAAGCTTTTGGGAACAAACAAGGTGTCCATAGATGGATAGGCTGGAGGAACCCCAAGGAAGAAAATTAGGCTGTCCTTTGTTTCCCCCCTGGAATAGAGTGAAGACTTTGAAAGTTATGGTTTGTCTCAGTTATGCTGAGTGGAATCTTCAGCATGTTCCCCAGGGAACAGAAGGGTCTGTGTCCAGACAGTCAGAAGACCATTGCCAGTGCAGCAGAAAAAGCCCAGGATGAAGCCAGACAGACCCAGAGTTGAATCTTGTCTCTATCACTGTCTCTTGAGATGACTTGGGTTTCAACTCTCTGAGCCTAAATTTTCTCATCTGTGAATCGGAGCTAAAACCCTCTGTAGGGTGCAGTTAAGACAACGGAGAAAATAGACCTGAAGCAGCCAGTACAATGCTCTGGAAGTGCTCACCTTTTCATGCTTAATCTTGGGTTCCTATTTTTGATAAGAAGGTACTTAATCAGTATTTTTTTTTTAATTTATATGGTTTATTAGGTATTTGGGTGGTTTTTTTATTGTTTGGAATTCATTGAGGGTACAAAGAATTAGGTTACACTGATTGCATTTGTTCAATAAAGTCCCTCTTATAATTGTGGCCTGCCCCCAAGAGGTGTGCCATACACTGTGACCTCCCATCTCCCTCCCTCCTCCCCTCTCCCCTCTCCTCTACCCCACTTGTATTAGCTCATCTACTGCCTTTGTATTAGAGTACATTGGATTCTTCCTTCTCCATTCTTGTGATGCCTTACTAAGAAGAATGTGTTCCTCCTCCATCCAGATTAATAGAAAAGATGTAAAGTCCCCATCTTTTTTAGTGGCTGAATAGTATTCCATGGTGTACATATAACACAGCTTGTTAATCCATTCCTGGGTTGGTGAGCATTTAGGCTGTTTCCACATTTTAGTGATTGTAAATTGAGCTGCGATAAACAGTTTAGTGGAATATCCTTATGATAAAAGGATTTTTTTTTTCTTCTGGTAGATGCCTAGTAATGGGATTGCAGGATCACATGGGAGGTCTAGTTTGAGTTCTTTGAGGATTCTCCATACTTTCTTCCAAAAAAATTGGATTAGTTTGCAGTCCCACCAGCAGTGTAAAAGTGTGAAAGTGTTCCCTTCTCTCCACATCCATGCCAGCATCTGCAGCTTTGAGACTTTGTGATGTGGGCCATTCTCACTGGGGTTTGGTGATATCTCATCGTAGTCTTGATTTGCATTTCTCTGATGATTAAAGATGATGAGCATTTTTTCATGTTTGCTAGCCCTTCATCTGTCTTCTTTAACAAAGGTTCTATTCATTTCTCTTATCAGTGATATATGGTACTGTTGGGTCTTTTCGTTGATTAATTTGAATTCTCTATAGATCCTAGTTATCAAGTTTTTGTCTGATTCATAATATGCAAATATCTTTTCCCATTCTGAAAGTTGTGTGTTTGTTTTGGTTGTTGTTTCCTTAGCTGTACAGAAGCCTTTCGGTTTAACTAAGTCTCATTTGTTTATTTTTGTTGTTGTTGCAATTGCCACAGAAGTCTTCTTCATAAAATCTTTCCCTGGGACAAAACTTCAAGTGTTTTCCCCATACTTTCTTTGAGGATTTTTATTGTTTCATGTCTTAGATTTAAATCTTTTATCCATCTTGAATCAATTTTTGTGAGTGGTGTAAGGTACAGGTTCTTTTACATGTGGTTATCCAGTTCTCCCAGCACCATTTATTGAATAGGGATTCTTTCCTCCAGGATATGTTCTTGTTTGGTTTATCAAAGATCAGGTGGCTGTAAGAGGTTATTTTCATCTCATGGTTTTCTATTCCGTTCCAAATGTCAATGTCTCTATTTTTATGCCAATACCATGCTGTTTTGAGCACTATGGCCTTATAGTATAGCCAAAAGTCTGATAGGGTGATAACCCTGGCTTTGTTTTTATTACTAAGAATTGCCTTGGCTATATGGGGTTTCTTCTGGTTACATACAAAATGAAGAATTTTTTCCAGATCTTGAAAGGATGATGATGGTATTTGAATGGGGATTGTATTGAATCTGAAGATCGCTTTGGGTAGTATAGACATTTTTCATAATGTTGATTCTTTCCAGCCATGAATATGGTATGCTCTTCCATTTATTAATACCTTCTGCTATTTTTTTCCTTAGGGTTTAGGATTTTGGTATTTTGGAAGTAAGTGGAGAGGAAATGGAGAGGAAGTAATGGGTGACTGACATCTAAAAGCCATACCTCCGGCTGAGGAAGAGTTTTGGTATAGTGATATTGGTGGCAAATATCTCTTTAAAGAGCTGCCCATGATCATTTAAATCTGCTTATTTGTAAGTTCCTGATGAGTTTCTCTGACACTTTCCTTTCCCTCTCTGCCCCAAACACATGGGCCTCCACAGTAAGTAATGGTAGAACCACATCAAATTCACAGTAGCAGGGAATTGCAGAGGCAAGAAGATCCTGATAGTTTAGAAACAAACAGGTCTCTAAGATCCAGGGCATTGTGAATAATAGCAACATTGTCACCTTTTTCTCATGGTGAGAGATAAGAAATTAGCCAGGGCTGGCATGTTTGGCAATTAAAAGCACAAAGAGATAGTTCATGGACCTGAACTGGAAGAGATGGTTCTTGTACCCTGTGAAGAATCTTTATGTGCTCTGTTTGGACAATGAACAAATATGTTAGTACCTCTTCTCTTCCATTATTCTAAGCCTAAATCACAATGCCTCTTATAGGCCAAAAATTTTGTATTACATTTTAAAATCTAATTGTTTATATAGACACAGGAACCTTCCCCTCCCTCTCCCCACCCCAACACACACACAAATTGTCCACGGCCCTGTGCTCACTAAGGCCAGTTGTAAGCAGGGAGAGAAACCTTGTCCCTGGGAACTAGACTTTGGAACATCTTAGACCAGGAAGAGGTCTTGGAAACCTGATCCAAAGCCCAATCTTTACAAATAATAAGGGACTGAAATGCAGCAATGACAGGTGTCTCCAGATATTTAGCCCCAAGGAGGAGGTGGTAAGTTGGGAACTCAGTGAACCGAGAGGCCGCTGTGCTAGTGGTAGAAGGTCCCCCCTAGAATAAGAGGGCTCTCTGCTGTGCCTTGGGGGAGAGTGGTTTGAGGGGGGACAGACACAGAGAGACAGGAGTGAGCAGGACCTTGGGGACACTGCTGGGGACTGGTCTGGCTCGGGGGGCATTTCAGAAGTGGCTGCAAGTGGATCTCTGTCACTATCTCTGAGGCCCCGGCTTTGCTCTCCAAATCAAGGAGCATCTCTCCCCAGAAGCAGTCAGGATACTTGCCATTTCCACCATTGGGGGCACATTCAGGCTCAGCTGCAGAGGGACCAGTGTGGCTAGTCCAGGATGGCACCTAGAGCCACTAAATAAACCTGCATGCCTGTAAGACAAAGCATGAAATGTCAAAACCACTGTCCCTTGCTGGAGCAGTTTAAGGCTACTTGCCTTCACCTTGCTGTTGCTCCCCACCATGCTTGTAACACCCTTGTTGTCCTCAGTGGAAAGATGTAAATATTCTCCAGGTAAAAATTCAACTGTGTTGTTCAACTATGCTGCCTGAGAGATGGAAGGTGAAAATCACTCCTTCAGATCTGTTTTGCATGGTTTAGCCCACACGGCCTCACCATACCTTATGATGTAAATCAGTAGTTCTCAAACTGAGGAGGGAGGGGCTTATTTAAACAAATTGTCCTTCTATCCTTAATTTCTAAATCCATCGGCCTGCTGCACAGTCTGAGAATTTGCATTTCTACAAGCTCCTTGTTGGAGCTGATGCTGGTTTGGGGCCCACACTTTCGGAACCACTCACGAAGTGTTGTCTAAGTTTAGAACCAAAGGACCTAAAAGCTGGAAATTTGGTTTCCAAGTCCCAAGTTGCTCTACACAAGGGGCCGCTCACGCCCTCTGTTGGTGGTTTGCAGAATGGCAGTTTTTCCCTGCCAAGAGGCACTGGTAACATCTTAAAATGTTTTCTACTAGCTAGTTATTAAGTTAGATGGGCTTCTGTAAACTAGGCTCCCATGTAGCAAAGCTTGAGCTACAACCCAGGTCTCCTGATTTCCTCCCCTCCTTACGCTGGAAGAGCCCTAACCCATGGCACAAGGAAGAGTTGAGGTCTTGCATGTAATAGTGTACAGGAGACCTAACGTGTGATGGGAAATAGGGTTCTGCCAGGTTGTTTCCTCAGCAGGAAAGTTCTGGGCAGGCTCAGGGATATGGGAAGTAGAGCAATGGTGAAGTCACACCCAGGGCCCGGGCTCACTTTGAGACATGTTAGCCATGAACCCGGGCAAGCCAGGTAGTCTCTCTGAGCGGCAGTTTCCTTTTCTGGGAAATGAAGGTGATGACAGTTATTTATTCTACTCTGAGTAGAATATTATGAGGACTGAACAGAAAGCAGAAGGATTGAATGATGGGTATACATTGTCATTTTCAACAGTAACAGCACCGTTTGCAGAGTGGATATGCAGCCCCAGGTGTTTTCTGCTTTCCCTCTTCTTTGTATCTAGTAACAGCTCTCTAAGGCCAGTGCTTACTACTTCTGTTCTGCAAAGAGGAGAGGGAAGTGTAAGGAAGTCAAACATCTATTCCAATCACACAGCTAGCAAGTGAGGGAGGTGGGATTTGAACCCAGGTGGGATTTGAACTCCAGAGCCAGGCTCCTTCCCAACACATAGAAGGGTAGAGGATATTCCTGGGGCACCTCTGTGTCTGGGCTGCACGTGCAGAGGCTGATGAGGGAGCCCTGAAGGGGCCCTTCAGGAAGTTCACGTGCAGTTCCACACACTCACAGGGTGGGACAGGACGAAGAGCCTGCTGCTCAGCTGAGGGTGAAACCTTCAGAGGCCTCAGACAAGCCTGCCCTCAGGTGGCTCGTCAGTCAGCCCCTCAGATGTGGGGTGGAACGTGACACCCAGGCCGGGGCCCCCACCTGCCCTGCATCTGTCATGCCAAGGTCAGTACTGTGTGTTATCCAGAGGCCATGGAGAAGGGGCCAGAGGAACAAGAGGGGAAAGAGACAGAGAGAGACGCTCACAGAGACAGGGAGATGAAGACAGAAACACACAGAGGTGAGGAGAGCAGAGGGACGAAAACAAGCAGACTCAGTGGGCTGGGCAGCACCGGAGGAGAGGGAAACCATGAGGGTGGAGGGGAGGGAGGCATCAGAGAGTGGGGGTGGGCAGGGAGGGCAAGGTGGGGACGCGGGCCTGGGCTGCTGGTGAGGAAATGTCGGGGAGACACAGCCGGGAGATGTGGAGAATGGAGGGGAATGCAGCCGAGGGACAGGCTAGGGTGGCAGCAGGGACTCATGGTGGGGACAGAGGCCAGCAAGACCAAAAAGAGGCAGAAAGGGAGAAATGGGAACAGGAAAATCATATACACGGAAGGAGGATTCAGAAGCAGGCTGAGCAAGGCACTTGCTATGTGCTGGGATTACTAAGAGAAAGAGCCAGTCCCTGTCCTCAAGCAAAGGTTGCTTCATTCTCTAGAAGGCTGTCAAATCCCCAGCAGGAAATGTCTGAACTATGCCCAAGTGCAGGGGGTTGTGGCAAGCAGCACAGAAGCCGGGCACGTAAACCATCCCGGTCATGGTCCTGGAAGGCTTCCTGTGGGAGGTGACATCTGAAGAAGAGTCAGCTAGGTGCTGAGGGGAAGAGAAGGGCTGGAGGGTGGTAAGACAGGGAACCTGGGGATGCAAGGGACCCTGTTTGGGCCTTATCCTGAGGACAGCAGGCAGCCCACAAAGGGTTTCAAGCAGGCAGATCTTTGTGAGCATGAGCTGCTGGGAGGTGGGGTGGGGAATGGACTGAGGGGTACAAAGGAGGAGGCAGGAGGATGAGTCAAAGTGTCCCCCAAGAGAATGCTGAGGTAGGGCAGTCCAGTGAAGACAGAGAGGAGGGGGGAACTTGAGAGTTACAGAGGCAGTAGATTTACAGGGCGTGAAGACGCAGGAATCAAATTGGCCTAAGCATGGCCCTGAGTCCTGGGTGGCACAAGCAAGGCAGCCAATGAGGCTGGAGGAGCACCTCCCTCTTAGGGGGCTCCATGGCTTCGGGAATTTTCTGCCAGGTCTCTGGTACAGTGCAGCACTCACCCATGGTCTGGGTGTGTGCCCATATCTGTGAGCCTTTCCTAGGAGAATGCAAGCCTCTTGTGGGCAAGATCAAGCCCTCCTCCAGTGCATAGGGGCACCCAATGCAGGGCACTGGCAAATACTGGGCAAAGGAACACCCTTGGTAGGGCAGAGGCTCACAGTGAGAGGCCCTAATGCTTTGCTATGGGGAGCTGGGACTTGAGCCAGGGGGTTATTAAGGCAGAAGCTAAAGGTGCCCATGACAGCCTTATTGGATTGGCTGGGCAGTTAGCCAGCATCTCTTATGTGTCAGCCTTGTGATTAAAAAAAAAGAGAGAAAGAACACATGGTCACAGCCCATAAAAAGAGATAGGAGCAAGTGTATTTGATTATGATTATAATACAGTGTGAATCGGGCTCCTGTGGAGGTAGCATCAGAGCTACACAGAAGGGATGACATCTGAGCTGGGCTTTGAAAGATGGATAAGAGTTTCTCATGCTGGGAAAGAGGGATAAAGGCCCTGGAGGCTGAGGAAAGAGCGGGGCCTAAAGCATCGAGTCATGGGAGTACCCAGAGGAGACCAGACTTAACAGTACAAACTTGTTTGCTCCACAATTGGCGACACATCCCCTCAGCCTAGCCAAACTCTCATTTCACTTACAGTTCAGAGGAGGGTCCAAGAGAGCTGAGACTTGAGCTGACAGCATTCCCTACTCAAGTAAGAGCTGGACAACTTTCCACTGTCTGCCCCAAGACATTCTCTGAAGCTGAGTGGCCTGCTCTGCCCATCCAAAAGCACAGCCCTGAAGTCCAAGGAGATAATTTCTCCAGAGGCAGCTTTCAAACAATGGGGAAGAGGAGAGTGAATAAACACCCTGCTCCGGGAACGGACGGTACTGTATCCATCCCAGACATCTCTGGAGAACTGGCCCCTCCTCTCCTGGGTGCTGCCTCCCCCAGCAATGACCTTGAGAACACATCCTCAGGCTTTTCCTCTTTCCCAACATCACTACCCATACTCACCTCTCTTTTCCACTCCTGGAATCACCTTCCAAGTAAATTATATGCATCTAACTCCTTTCTCAGCCTCTGCTTTGGGAGGAATACAAACTAACATGGGCCATGTTGCTGGAGACAGAGGGAGAAAAGTGTCCTGGTTTTGACAATTGCACTACTGGAAATGCGCATGTTTCTGTGTATCTCCTGTGGGCCAAGCCCTTAGGATGGGGCATTTGGACATCCAGAGTTCTCTGAGCAGGCTCTTATTCTTACCTCTGACGGCAGAGATGTCACAGAGGGGCGAGCCAGCAGTACATGAGGGATCAGAAACATTTTCTGTCTGTCTTTGGAGCATGTCACGTGAGTTGGGGGCAGCAGATTGATGTTCCTAATTACATTTGGCTCAGGCTGATATTAAGTATTTGTCTTGTTCTCAGAGCCCACAACAACAGCGGATGGTGGGAAAGGTGCCAAGAGGCATGCTGGGTAGCTCAGGATGACAATCTGGGATTTGAAATGTCTGTGAGAGGTAAAAGTAGATAAGTCACAGCCATGGGTGCAGGGTGAGTGGTGTTCCTCTATAAGAACTTCCATGGGGTCCTAGGGCTGAGGGGCCCTGGAAAAGTCTTAAGTCCTACCCTCCTATATAGAGGTTGACTCAGACAGGGAATCCGACCACTTCTGATGCTCCACGGGTTCGCTGATGGGAAATGCTTTCATGGGGCGAATTTAAATTTCTTTGCTGCCAGTTAAAGGTCTGCTTTGTTTGATTTGTTTTGGTAGCATTAGATATTTCCTGAGCTCCTCCTGTGTGCTCAGGGGTGCACAGTAAGAAAAGGCATGCACTTGTGTTTAGAGGCTAGCTGACTCTCCATCTGTGCTGGTAGGAAGCTCATGAAGAGACCAGAGACTCAGAATTATGTGCAATGGGGGAGAATCATAAGGCCGAAGTTGTCAAGTAAGGTGGCCAGAAGATGGGGCCATGAGAGGTGGGGTGCATCTGGGTTAGTGCGGAAGAATGAGGAGAGCATTCCTGGCAAGTCAGCAATTTGGTCAAAAGCATGAGGTCCACCAAGGGCGTGGCTTCGGAAGACTCTGGCACAGAGGAGATGCCTGAGGCCTGTGACAGTATCTGCTACTTAAGAGACTTAGGAAGTCACTGGAACTCTTCTGGGGACCCCTAGCTGTCTACCTACCTCCTAAGACACATGTGAAGCTCATAAAAGGCAGCAGGTATGGATGGACCCCGGAATTCACAGATCCAAAGCACAATGCTGGGCTGGATTTAAGATGTCATCTCTCTTCTCTAATTCTACCCATCAGCAGAGTGCATACTGTTGCATTTAGGATTTCGGGAGAAAATGTAATTAAAAATAGCATGGTGATCCACAAAGCATTTCCCTGATGCTGGCTACTCTGTTATTATTGTTCTAGTCTAGACTGTGGTCTCCATGATGACAGGCATCTCAACTCTTCTCCCATTCCCCAGCACCTTCCACCAAGCAGGTGCGCATATATGACGTGGTAGTCGTCCCGGTGAATGCACCGCACACTCAGCGAGAAGCAGGAAGCCAGCCCTTTGGAGCCGCCGTCAGGTTGCCACCTGTAGAAGACCCCTCCCCTCCACAGTCTCATCAGTTTAGTATCTGCCAAAACCGGATCTGCCCAGGCAGGAAGGAGACTCCTTCCTCAAGACCTGTGGGGTTACCTTCAGGTGACTGTCCCTTAAATCCCTGCAGCACCTCGAAGATACAATGTGACCCAAGTTAGGAGTGGTTTACCTCGCAGGACGCACCTGTGCCGCTGCCCTAAGACTCGTGCGGCACTCAAGGGTAGTGTAGACAGATCTAAAGCAGGGCCCATCCCGACTCTAGAACGCACCTTTTAAAACAGGGGCTCCTTGGGGAGCTTGCGGGGAAGTGTGAACAGGGGGCGCGGGGAGAGACGCTCAGCTGCCAGGGTCCGGCGCTCTCGTCTGAGTCACTTCCTACTCTGGTCCTCAGTTTCCTCCTTTGCAAAATGGACTACGAGGGCCTTCGGGCGAGCTAATTCTGCAGGAATTAGTTTCAAGGGGGGTCTTACCCCGTGCCCGTGGCCTGCGCGAGGTGGGGTGCGGGCAGGGCAGGGCTCCCCGGCTTGCGGCTGCCACGCCCCTCCCAGCCCGCCGCGCCACGCTCACGGCCCACGGGCCGACTTCGCGCACCTCCAGGGGGCGAGCCCGACTGTCTTCTCCGCCCGCGCGGCGTCCAGCCTGTTACTTCACCAGCATCCCCGGGCCAACCGGGCGCCCGAGAGCCAAGGTCGCCGCCCACTCCCCCGGCAGGTGCCAGGTGCCAGGAGCCAGCCTCGCTTCGCCGCCTGGCGTCCGCGGGCCTGGTCACTTGCCCGGGGCTCCGGGAGCGGCGGTGCCGGGTGGCCGGCAGTCGAGCTGGGCGGTTGGGGCACGACAGCGGCCCGGCCGCGCTTCCTCCTCCTCCTCCCTCCGCCTCCTCCTTTGTAGCGAGTTCCCGGCCCCTCTTCCTCCCCCCGCCCCCCAGCCCCGGCCCGCTCCCTCTCTCCCTTTCTTCCTGCCTCGCCTTCCTGCGGCGAAGGAGGTTCATCTATTATAAATGCACATTCTGGGCTGACATCAGCGCCGAGCGGCGGGCAAGCGCCAACGAGCGGTCCCTGCGCGCTGCCCGCCCGGAGCGCGGCCCCCAGGCTCGGCCGAGCAGCCCGCGGGGCGCGGAGAGCGCGCGGAGAGCCGCCCGGGCCGCAAGCTCGCCAAGCCGCGCCGGACCCCTTTCCGCCGCCGCCTGGGGCCGCAGCCGCCCCCGCACGCCGCGCCCGCGCCCCCGCACCGCCGGGGAGTTTCTGCATGACTGTCACAAAGGTAAGCGCCGCTCTCCCGCCGCGTCCGGCGCCTGCAGCCCCCAGCCTGGGCTGCGGGGGGCGCGGAGATGTGGGTATGGGGAGGGGGCGCTGGTGCAGGGAAGGTGAGACGTGCGCCTCTCTTGCTCCCCAAGTCGCTCGAGGCACTCCAGCCCCCAAAGACCGCAGAGGAGGGGGGAGGATGCCGCTTCTGCAGCCCTGGTGGTTTGGACTGCGTCCCTGCGCGCCCGGCCCGACCCAGGGACTGCATTTTTAACCCTTGTTTGGGATGCTGCATTTTTAACCCCTGGAGAGCTGTTTGGGGCGGCAAGTTCTGTGGTGTCCCTCAGTGGAGCGCGCCGCGGGGAGCGTGTTGGCAGGGACTGGTGTTGAGCAGTGGATGTGGGAATGGGCTTCCCTCCTTGAGGAGGCCAGCGGAGGGAGAAAATCACCCCACCCCACCTGCCGGCCTCTGCCGCCTGTCCCAAGAGCCTTGGCTCCACTTCAAGGCCACTCTGTGAAGAAGGCGCTGCCTAGTCCTAGTCGCAACCGGCAAAGACAGCGGGAGGGAATAGAAAGGTGGACATCCTGGCAACCCCAGTTGGAGGAGGATTCTTGGGCTTTGCAATAGGGGCCCAGGTATTGAAGGGACTTTCAGGACTTCCCTTTTGAAGGAACCAAAGAGTTCGGAAGAAAGCAGATGGGGAAGTGGAAGGTGGCTAGGGTCCAGGGAGCAGGGTAGACCCGAGTTCACTCCTCAGCTTTGTCCCAGATCCCCTGGGTGATCCTGTGTGTGGGGAGGAGACCTTGTGCCTCAGTTTCCTCTTGTGTACTGTGAGGATGATAATATAGGTCCTTGGGGTGCTGACAGGCGGTTGAAGAACCAAGGGTGTGAACCAAGAGTCTTCAAAGGGCTCTGTGGGCTCCGAGCCTGGCCTTGGCTTTGGCTTTGGTGATCCTGCACCCAAAGCCAGATTCCATCCTTTCCAACTGCCCAGCTGGCTCTCAGAATTGGGGAGTTGGAGGCCACAGTGGGCAGCCTGCATATGGTCAGAGCAGGAAGGCCAGCAGAGGCTCAACGGTGCAAGTGTTGGAGGCAGGGTGGTTCCGGCCCTTTCTGGTAAGGCAGGGGCTACCTGTTACCCCCTGCAAGATCTGCCAAAGGACAGCAGGCAAGTTTGGGGTCCTTAGGCCCAGATCCAAACTTTGCCTCTGGCTCTGGTTTTGGAATTTAGGAGCATTGTGGGAAGATGAACTTGGAAGTGGAGGGGCTACCTCAGCTCTAGCTACTTCAGGCAGGACTGCTGTGACCCACAGGGGTAGGATGTTTAGTGTTCTGAAATGATACAAATACTATACAGCTGGGAGGGATTACTATCATTAAGGTTATTAACATTAAAGATGCAAGCAGGCGGGGATGGAAGAGTAATGGATAGGCCTGGATAGAGAAAGGATTTGAGATTTGTAGTAACAGCACTGAGGGTTGACTCAGTGCCTCCCCTGTGTCTTTTTATGTTCCTGAATCTCTGCACCCTTCCCAGGAGGCCTACAAGGAGGGTGTGATCAGTCACTTTTAACTGAGGAAGAAGCTGAGGCTCAGAGAAGTGAAGTGACTGATCTAAGGTCACACAGCAAGTATGCAGCAGAACCCATAGGTCTGTCTCAATCGATGGGTCCACACTGATGAATACCCTGGAGATTGGGGGACTCCTACAGTGTTGGGGCACTATTTGATGGCCTGGACCCTGGGGTAGGAGTGGAACAGAGAGTCTATGAAGGGGAATATTTGTCTGTTAAGTACACTGGTAGGCCAAGTTTCTTGATATCCAGTGATCATTCACTAATACCCCACCATCTCTATACCCAGCCCCCCAAAACCTCTCCATGTTTCTCACCTCCTGCTCTAGCCACTGTGGCTTTGGCTTAAGCCAGCTCAAAGGATTAAATAAAATCCCCACCTTAACCCTATCCTCTCTCCTCTTGCCAGCCTTTTACAGATCAGCTGTGTTCCTGTGGGGACAGGGAGCAGGAGGGAGGAAGCAGTGCGCCTGGGGACTGTCCTGCCACCTGGGAGCCTTCTGGGAGAGGTTCTTCTACTTTCCCTAGGCAGAATTGCCATGCTCTCAGAGCCAGAAGGCCTGGCCTCTAGTCCTAAATCAGCCATTAATAGGCTGTGTGACCTTGGACCAGTCACTGCCATCCTTGGGCCTCTGTTTTTCTATCTGTAAAATGCAGGAATTGGTTGATCTCTGGGGTCCCTTCTGCTCAGCCTTGGAATAGCTTCTGCCCTGACAGAGATTGGGGAACTTTTTGTTCTCTGGAGGGTGGTCTGGTTACAAGACAGATATGAAAGAGATGGCCGTGTATAGTGGCTCATGCCTGTAATCCTAACACTTTGTGAGGCCCAGATGGAGGATTGCTTGAGGTCAGGAGTTTAAGATGAGAATCCTAAGGGAAGTATTGGAGGTGGGATCACTGCTTACAAACTGGGAATGGTAGGTGGGGGAGGATGGTTTGTGGCTGAGCCCATGGGACAGTGTCTAGGACCCTGTTCCTTGTTGCTCCTCCTCCCGGCACTGGGTCACTGTGTGCCCAATTTCTTGCCCCGCGGACATATATGCACCCATAGCCCCCTTTGCTGTCAGAAGGAGCTGGCGAAGCTGCGTCTGAAGCCTGGGACATTTCTGGAGGGTCCTGTCCTGGCTAGCATTAGGAACACAGAGTGACACAGATTTCTGGACTGTGATCTAGCCTGATGGCATTTTCCCTGCTTATGTTTTAAACTCTATTTTATTGTATATATTTTCTTTTCTTTTCTTTTTCTTTTTTTTTTTTTTTTTTTGCGGTTTTTGGCCAGGGCTGGATTTGAACCCGTCACCTCCGGCATATGGGGCCAGCTCCCTACTCCTTTGAGCCACAGGCGCCACCCTATTGTATATATTTTAGTAAGCTACCTTAATTTCTTGTGTAATGAGGAGAAGAAAGGAAGATAAAAAGATGCACGAGCAGTAGGAAGGCCCAGATGTGGCTTCCCAGGCCATGAATACCCACCGGGGGTGGGGGTGGGGTGGGGGGGGTGGCGATGGGGGGGGCTGCCTCCTCTCAGTTTCAGTCCAGCTGTCCATAGGGCGGCTCAGGGTAGGGAGCAAAGGCTGCTTTCCCAGTGACAAGTAGCTCTAGATTTTTCTCTAAGATTTAGACCAGCAGTGCTTCCCCATTTCTAAATACAGTAGAACCTCCATAGTTGATCACCTCCCTACATTGATCATCTCCCTACGTTGGCCTAATTTTCACAGATCAGACCCGCACCACATGTGCATATCATATGTAGGCCTTGTTCCTTATGTTTACCACCTCTTTATGTTGACCAGTGTATTCCAGCCCCTGGGTGGTCAACTTATAAAAGTTCCACTGTATCTGTTTCTACATTGCCATCAACTAGCAAAATAACACAATGCATTAAAATTGTGCGTAAAGTACAAGTTAATGGGCTATAAGAAAATCCTGTGAGCTGTAATGCAAGACTTTGCAACCTCTTTTTTACTGCTCAAAGGCCCTTTGGAGGGATTTGTTGGCTGTTGGCTGTTAAGTGACCAGAGGTGAGGCTTCTAGGTAGGAAGGGAAGTGGCAGATAGTGATTGGGCTCCCTGTTCTGAGGTAAGCCTAAGTTAGGTGCAACGAGTGCTTTTCAAGTCTCTGAAAAGCTCAGGGTGCCACTGGTCCAGGAACAAAGTACCTTGAGCAGCAGAAATCCTTTGTGTATCGCAGAAGGACTTAGGAGGAGGAAAATGGGCAAAGAGAAGACCCTGGACGCCAGCATCCTTCTCACCACAATGCCGTCGATTGCAGGTCTCTGAGCAGCACTGCCAGCTGTATCCTGGCCCCTCTTTCTGTAGGCCAATCCTCTCTCTTATGCCCCAGTCCCAGTAGAACTTAGCCTGTGGATAGGAGCCACTGGCTCCCGCTGAATTTGAAAGGACCAAGGATGGTATTGTCCTGCCCATGATGTAACAGCAGGCTTGCATTTGCCAAAGACCATGCATCTCCAGGGCCCCAATAGAGTCAACTGCAGGAGAATAGAGTGTGGGCACAGTCCAATCACCCAAACTTTTCCCTTGAAAACGAGGGAAAGGAGACCCTGGGAACAGAAATTATAACTAATAAATGTACCCAAAGTCATCCAGCATGTTTGGGGCTGGGGGGGGTGGGGTGGCGGCATGGAAACCTGGGTTCTCTTGACTCTTGGTCAGTGCTCTTTTGACCTGGCTGCACTGTGAAAGGGATTTCAGGTGGCCTGAGCTGGTGCAGGTGTTTTGGTCTCACTCTAGTTACCCCACCACTTTGCCCCTACCTGTCTTGCTGGTGTTAAAACTCCCCCCCTCCCCATGGGGCAGCCTCTACCTTTGGACACAAAGTGTAGGGGAAGGCGGGCAGGGTACATGGGAGTCTTGCTACACCCACGGTCGGGGAATTAGGAGGCTCCTGTGCCTTCAGTTCCCTGACCCAGAATCTGGCCTACTCAGGAGAGGCCTAGATCCCCAGAAATTCTACTCCCAGCACCTCTTTCCTGTTTGGATCTCACTGGGAGAGGAGGTGAGAGCACCAGCTTCTCATAGAGCCTCTGTTAAAAGGCTGAGAGGTACCTGCACAGACTCAGTTCTCAGACTTTTGGGTGGAGTGGGGGCTCTGCCTCCTTTGCCCACATTCCCATTATGTCTCCTCTCCCTCTCGGTTCTTCCAGACATCTGGCATTCTCATGGTAGGAGATACGTGGCTAGTAGTCATTCATTCTGCCAGCACCCTCCGAGCACCTACTCTGGCCTTGGTGAGACACAAGGGACAGGGACACATTAGCCATAGCCCTGTGATCCAAATCTTAAGGAGACAGATATGGAGAGGGATGTGCCCAAGTCCTGAATTAAGGGTCTCCAGGTCCGGTGGGCACAGCCAGTGCTGTCTTACCTGAGTACTGTAAGTGCTCAACAATTGCAGGTTCTTTCTTTTTATACTATGTCTCCCGCTAGGCAATGGAACTCACTCCCCCAAAAAAACGCTGTCAGTTACTTTCTTCCTCTCTGTGCTCAGAGGCCCTGTGTTCCTTGCCCCAGGGCATTGCCCCCTTGACACCCGCAGCCCTCTGGGAAGGATTGTGCCGCTCCTCAGGGCCCCAGAATTAGCCCCACAGCTTGCCAGCCCTGTGGACTTGGCACAGACTTGAGTTTGGCTGGCTGGGACAGTGGACACTGGCTGGATCAATGGCCTGGCAGCATCAGGCCCTGGCAGCCCAGCGATGGTGTGAGATTTTCCACTTCTACCCCAGGCGGGCTCACTGGAGCAGACGTGGCCTCAGCCAGTGGCAGCAGTGGTGGAGTCTCGGCTCCTGGAACCCAGGCGGTCCAGATTCTGATTTGGATATGCCTGGCCACAGAATTTGTCTAGTGTCCATGAGATGAGAGAATGTGCAAATTCCCTGTGTGCCCAACCCTGTTTCCTTCCCTCTTCGCCTGATCAGCTCCACTTGGTTCCCCTTCTTTTCACTATAGACCCTGTAATCTCAGGCCTAGGGCCTGGAGCAGCCTCAGGAACTTGAGCAGCTGGCACGGGGCAGGCCCTGCCAGGAAGGGACAGATGCAAATCCAGTGGCTTCCACATGAAAAGAAGCTGTTTAGAATGAGCCTCTCCTTTGTGGGCCTGGAGTGTGGGACCAGCTGCTAAGGAGGCATAAGTGGGGGGCGGGGTTGGAGAGGGAGTAGGAGCTACCATCCTCCTCCCTCAACACACCCTCACCCCACAGAGGCCCCTGGAGGGGCTTAGTAATTGGTTTCTGGCTGGCACCCTCCTTCCAATTAATTAACGAAGAGATGGGAGGCCCTTGGATTTGCTCAGGCTGTCCTGTGTACAGAATACTGTCATGAGTTACTGTACTGACTGCCATGGGGGGGGGGGTCCCCTCTGCTTAAGGGTAAATAAACAGTCTCTGAGTGGAGACAGGACCACACCCTAGCTAATGTGGGTCAGAGGCAGGATGCAAACCCACACTTCTGACTGGAGCCAGAATGTTTTCAATCCGATCACATAATGGTCCACATCCCGTGAAGATTAATCCCCATCATCATGATAATAACAGTTATTAAGCGGTCATTGGGCACACACGACCGTATCTACTCTGTGCCACCATGATGTAGGTTCTATTATGGATCCCACTTTCTGGAGGAGGAAAGTGAGGCTCAAAGTAACAGAATTAATGGATGGGGAGTAGGGATTTGAACCTGGGCTGTCTGGCTCCAGAGAACACATTCCTCTAACTTCTAGGCCTCTCACCCTGGGGCATGATCCTACCCTACTCCCCACCCCCATGCAGCGGGCTCCTGTCTGCTATTGTGTCTGTGGCCTTGCCACTGTGGATGTACAGGACAAATGCTGATTGCCTTATGGGTGACGCTTGTGGATGTGTCCTGCTTAGACTTGCCTGTGGCCTTTGGTGGAGCTGGCAGCCAAGTAAATAATAAGGGGTGGGGCTGTTGGGGGGTGTCCTGCACATGGTGTCTGACATGACACGGGCTGTTTGAGCAGGGTGGCCAGCCAGGGCTACACTTTCCATTCCCATGAATCTACCTTTGTTCAGGGAGTGCAGGTCCCTGGGCCAGCCCTTGCCAGAAATGGCCTTCTCTCGAGATGGCCCTGGTGATCAATGGATGCAGGTGGCTAGGAAGGCCAGTTTTGAAGTAAGACAGATGGTACTCTGTCATCTACTTGCTGTGTGTTCTTGGGCAAGCTGCCTAACCTCTCTGAACACCTGTTTCTCTATCCCTTAATTAGGACTGATAATACACATAAAAGGATTGTTATTAAGACTAAGGGAGCTGAGCCACATGAAGCACTTACCACAAGCCTGGCAGTTAGTGTTAGCTATTAATATCAGAAAATTAAGGAGTGTCCTGGGGGTTATGAAATGAGCATTACCAGGAACTGTGGGAATAGCAAGGGGCCTGACCTAGTCAGGAGGTTCAGGACGTGACTTTTAAGTTGAGTCATGAAGGATGAGTAGGAGGTAGCAGGTGAAAGGATGGGAGCTGAGGAGAGGGCACCAAGCACAGGGAATGGATAGGTGAATGTCTGGAGTCAAATCCCCTCACCATGAACACTTCCTGCCTGCAGACACTGATGAGAGCATGGCACATGGGTCAACTCATTTAATGCTTAGAGTGATGTCATAGTGTAGGTTACCATTATTATCTCCCCTTTACAGATGAGGACACAGGCACAGACAGGACAAGTAACCTGCAAAATATGGCCCTGTAGGGCAGAATGGAGCTGGTCCAGACCCAGGCCTCCTGACTCCGGGCACTTTCTTTCCCCCTCCCTGCTGCTTGGTGATGGGAGGGTAGCTTGATGATGGAGTATGGGCACTTCTTAGACTGACCCAGTCAAGGGGGATGTGCAGTTGCCAAGTTCAGTTGCCCAGCTGTCTGCTTCACAGAGCCTCCCTGGTTGTATAAGGAGGGCAGAGGCCCTCCTGGCTCTCAGACAGCAGGAGAGGTCATTTATTTTTCCAAAAGGAAACATTGCTTTGGCAGGAAAATTTCCAGCTTATACTTTTAGTGGGCTGAATTATGACCATTTTTGTTATTGAAATGTTTCTTAATATCTAGATTGGACTTTGGTCTTTAAAGTAAAATTATAGGGAGACGTTTTATACATGTGTACACACACACACACACACACACATATTTTAATGTGTTAAAAGTCCATACCTATAGTCCAGCGACCTGAAAAGTTGAGACAGGAGGATGGCTTGAGCCCAGGAGTTCAAGTTTAGGCTGGATAACAAGCAAGACCCTCTTGGAAAAAAAAAAGTCCACTAGAGGTCTGTAGTTTCATTCATGCCCTGCAGGAACTCAGAGAAGGTGAATATCTTACAGGGGGTATATTCTACAGGCTTATATTTACTGGCCCCCATGTAAATCAAATTTAACACCTCTGTAGGCTCCTGCAGTCCAGAAAGGAGGTGTGTGTGGCTTATTCTGGTGGGTGTTTATTCTAATTCCTGGGAAGCCTCCAGGATCTGTGTTGAACCCCAGAAAAGTCTGGAGTCATCTGGTCCAGCCCTCTGCCTCTGCTGCACTCTACACTTTCTAGGAATATGAGAATGACTCCTAATTTTAATTTAGATTATCTTATTAAAAACTAATTTATTAGTAGGCAGTTCCCAGCCTTTCACCAGTTGCTAGGTCCCTGGTGACCAAAAGATAGTAACAACAACAATAAAAGCAGGCAGAGTGCAGCAGCTCACATTTGTAAGTCATGCACTCTGGGAGACTGAGAAAGGTAGATTGCTTGAGCTCAGGAGTTTGAGACCAGCGTAAGCAAGAGTGAGACCCAATCTCTACTAAAAATAGAAAAATTGGCTGAGTGTTGTGATGGGTGCCTGTAGTCCCAGCTACTCAGGAGGCTGAGGCAAGAGGATCACTTAAGCCCAAGAGTTTGAGGTTGCTGTGAGCTGTGATGTCGCTATGGCATTCTACCCAGGGCGTGAGTGAGACTTTGTCTCAAAACAAAAACAAAAACAAAAAAAACTAATAATAGAAGCAGCTAAACCCTTCCTGGATACTTCATTTATACCAAATATATATATACATACATACACCCTATATACTCGAGTATAAGCCGAGTTTTTTCGGCACAAAATTTGTGCCGAGTTCGGGTTTTTCAGCACAAATTTTGTGCCGGAAAAAACTCGGCTTATACTCGAGTATATAGGTATATATAAATTCATTGAGTCTTCATGGTAACCTATGAGGTCTGTGCTATTATTTTTCTCCTTTCTATCGTTTCAGAAGCAGAGGCTCAGAGAGGGAAGGGAAGTAACTCACTAAGGTCACACTACTGATCAGGGGCTTAGCCTGCCTCCCAGGTCTTCTGTCTAGCCACTTTTTAAGGCTTATGATAATGCCCTGAAACACATGGCTAGAGCAGGGGACCTGGAGGCCGAAGACCCAAGCTTTGCTCTTCCCTCTGCTTCTTACTGTGTGACCTTGGGCTAGTTCTTGAATGTCTCTGAGCTTCTGTTTTACCATCTCTGAAAATGGAGCTGGTAGTCAGCCTCACTAGGGTGCCGTAATCTATAGGGGTATGGAAAGATGTAAGTGAGGCACTTTGTAGATGTCATGGTTGTAGCTGGAGATGTCCACGGGAGGAGATGGCTTACTGTGGTGTCTAATTTGTGCCCTCTCCCTCCCTCTCCCCCAGTGTTTCATGGCTTTCAAATTTAGACAGTTCTTTCCAATAGCTAGCCCACTTCTCTTCTGCTGTAGTCCTATTTCAGAATTGATTCATACTCCGTGGGTGGAAGAGAAAAGTTCACCTCTTCCCAACAGCGTCTATCTGTTTTTACTCTGTCAGGCTAGTTTGATACAGATGAAAAATTGCTTTTCTCTCTTCCTGTTCTGTCTATTTTGGCTGTTTTAATATGCTTGGGACAAATTATCTATAAAAATTGGGTGTTCTGCTTTTCATTTGAAAAATGAGCTAAGTGCTAAGTAAAGCATCCAAAAGTTGATCTGTGTCATCCTGGCTGCCTGCAAGCCAGAGTTCCCTGTGGAAGGCAGGGGAAGATGGGTCCCCAACTCAGTCCTGCCTGAGTCTCTAGGCAGAGAGACCAGGTCCCCACTTTCAAGTGACTTTGACCTTTGTCCTATATACATTCTGATATCCCTGGGGCTCAGGCTTACTTTTCCTTTGGGTTGATGAAAAGGAATAGCCTCTACCAGCTTGAGGCATTTGTAGCAGCCCATCCGAACACCTTGAGTTTGATTTCAGAGCTAATAGCTTCATAATCTGGAATCTGGTGGAATTCCCAGGACATAGAACAGCTGGGTGGACAGAAAGGTGATGACAGAGGTGACCAACAGACTTAATTTCTAAATTTTTTGTTTAACTCATGAAAAAAACACTATTGATGCCTGCCCTGCTGACCTCCAGGTGAAAGATCAGTTTGCAGGAATGCATGGGGAAATTTGGGATTCTCAGAATTTTGGAATTCTGGGAAAGGGAATTTCTGTATATCTGAGGGGCCATCTAAGAACTTTTTATTATCACAAATCTGCTAACGACCCTGAGTTTGCCTTCCTGCCTTAGTCATTAAAATATCTGGGAACAAATCAACTGTTTATGGATTGAGGCTATTGAAGGGCCTGAGTTGTCCTGTGTAACCTGCCTTTTCAGGATCGTGAGCCACATTAAATTTCTCAATCTCAGAGCTCCTGCAGTGCCCAGCCTCCATTATACCACCTGGCAGGTAAAGGCCTAACTTGTTTTGTGATTTGCTGAGTATTTGGTGAACATGATCTTTGACTCCCTTACTTAACTGTGAGCTTGCTGAGGCTGGAATGACGTCTGATTCTTTTTAGTACTTTTCATAGCACTTGAGAAAGGGCTGTGCCATTAGTAAGGGTGTGTTATAGAGTTTTGGAATACTCTGCATAGGCATACATAATTTGGCAGAATTTGGAGGAAGCCTAAAGTATTCGCTGGATATTGCTGCTCGGGTTAAATCCTTCCTCTTATATTTAATGGATCTGTGGACTGCCAGAGCCAGCAGAGATGCTGAAGATGTATATGGGCTCTTCCCTTTTGCAAAGGAGAAAGCAAGCCTCAGAAAGTTTGCCCAAGGGGTCACAGGCAAGACATGGCTGAGTGGGGACTAGGGCTCCTCAAGTTAATGGAGGGCTCAGGTTGGATAGGTTTCAATTCAGTGGGGACTTTTCTGGCTTCTAGAAGTTGCCCATGTTGGCAGGCCAAGGATTGATTCAAAGTGAGCAGTGGGAGAAAGTTCCAGAAAGGAAACCTTTAGAACTTAGTCTAGGTGGGAGGAGACACCTGAGGGGAGAGGCTTTTGACCAGGCAGGAAGCACCCCACCCTGAGGCCTTGTCATGGTGGTGGCAGAAGCTGGAGGAGCAACTCCTGGGGGTCTTTCTGCTGAGCCTCCACTGTGTGCCGGACGTGCCAGGCTGCCACCCTGGCCTCCATGGCAGCCCGTGATGCCCGGCTCCCCCCCGCCCCCCGGAAGCCAGCTGTCCTGGCACACTGCACTGCTGGCAATCTTTCCCTCCTTTGTCTCCGTGAAACTATGAGAAGGGTCTTTGGGTCGGGAGCCTGGGTTGCTAAGAGCTTTCCTCTGGCCAGACCTTATTGGTTTGAGAAGTCACCTGGCCAAGTTTTCCCTAGAACTCTGGCTTGGAGTTGGGGAGGGAGGGAAAGTGGGTGTAGGGAAGGGGAAGGGTGCTCAGGAGCCACAGACAAAGCCTCCCCTCTGCATTGACCGCCCGCCCCCTTCCCCCCTCCCTTCCACACTCCCCACCATAGTGCTGGAAGCGACCTGGGAGCCACAAGCCCTGGGGCCCTTGCCTTTGAAAAGCAGTAGAAATGAATAAACTCTCCTAAACCTTCCCCCACACCCTGCACAGCCTGGCACATCTGTTCTGTCATGTACCCCTAGCCCTGTAACTCTGCTGTCGTCCCTACTTGTTACATGGGGAAACTGAGCCGCAGAGAGAATGGCTCTCAGCTTGTTTCACACAGCAGGGAAGGGAGAACTGGGCCCTAACCCTCATATTTCTGCTCGCACAGCCTCACACTCATACAGCAGCTACACAGCCCACTGGCTGGCAGTGGATGGCGAGGGTGCTGCTTTTTTCAGAATGCCCTCCCACATCACTGTTCCCAGAACCCACTATAGATTCAGTTCTTTTGGGCCTTTTAGATGTTATTAAATATAAATTCCCTTGAGAGGGGCAATAATACTGTAAGTGGTTGCCCCTGACTGGGCCCAGCTTGCAGAGAACAAGACCCTAAAGACTCAGGAGAGGTTGCTGGGGGGGAAACTGAGGTAGGAGACAGAGCTGCTTACTGTGAGTGAGCCTATTTTGCTAGGGAAATGGAGAGTGGAGTGGAGAGGACGGCCACCCTTTTTCTGTGTACTTCCTCATCCTGGCTGCCCTATTCTCCCTGGCCAGGTACCGACCACCTTCCCCACCCCTACCTTTACACAAATAAAATGAGGCCCAAGATTCATCCAGAAAACATGAAGCCCTGTGTGCCAAGCCCTGGGGTGAAGAGATCACGCAGGGATGAATCGAAGCTATCTCTCCCCTACAGAGGGATCCCAGTCCAACCGAGTCACGGGCCCCTCAGACACGTGGCTGCACAGTTGTTGGGAAGGGAGGCTGGTGGCAGTGGCATACACAGAATTGTCAGGCTGCGGGAAGTTTCTAGGGGAAGAGGTCTCAGCTCAGTCTTTAAGGAAGCAAATGAAGGGGCACGAAAGGCTTTCCAGGCTGAGAGGCAGCATGGACCTGGGAAGGGGAAGGGGAAGGAGAAGGGGAGACATGCTTGGCTTATTCCAGAAGAGACCAGAGTTGGGTGCTGCTGGGCTGGGAAAGGCGGGTCAGTACATGGTTGGAAAAGGCTAGAGGGGCAGGCAGGAGCCTTGAGAAGCTTGGGTGCCAAGCCAGGAAGCTTGAGCTGCATCTTGTGGTGGTGCTGAGGAGCCCAAGAGGGATTTTAAGCAAAGGAGTGCATTAGGTGGTCTGCTTTACCCACATTGTGCAGTGAGGTAGAGGCAAGATTTCCAGAAGGTTCCTCCTTGTGCCTGGGAGCTGAGTGCCATACACGTCCCTCTCCCCTAAGGAGATAGCTCTGCCCAAGACCACTCCATGAGACTGGCCTTTCCCATCTGCTTGGGCTGCTAGAATGGTTGGATTTGGGGGCTGAGAAGATAGGAGAGGGCAGGGGGCAATCAGGCTCCTTCTAGGAAGATGTGATTGTAGCATGGTGACAAGAGCACTGGAATGGGCTTTCAAAAACTCCTGCCTAGTGATACTCCTTGGCCATGTGGTCTTGGGAATGGTTACTTGCCCTGCCTCTGGTTGGGACTCAGTTTCCCCAATTGTCTTAGGATCACATCACCTAGTTTGAGGCAGGGTGTGGGAGTGAGTTTATGGATGCAAGTTTATGCCTTATTGCTGCCCAGTCTCAAACCCTACCCTACCTCCTCCCTTCCCCATTGTTCCTTAGTTGTCATTGTCCCATGGCCAGTGTCTCCTTAGTTGTGTCCTCCAGCATACACATGCACTCCAGGTTGCCAGGGGTTGTGAGGGGCTCGTGAGATTTGGAGATTGAAGACCAGAGTTTGAATCCTACCACCAGTTTGCTCTGTGACTTTAAGGAGGTCATTAATCTTGTGTTCATTTCCATGCGTTTGCTGTAAATACCAGCTCTTGGCACGCATCAAGAAATTTTCTGAGTCGGCATCTTTCATGTCTCTTAGATATGCATGCTTACTCTACCTCTTCCCATGGGAAGGCTCTTCTCTGATGAAATTCTGTCCGGTTTTCAGTGGTTACCTGGGGTGGGGGCGGGGGTATAATTCTAATTAAGATAGGGCATTGGAGAACCTTCTGGAGTGATTGTTACATGAATGTATACATGTGTAAAAATTATACACATATGTAAAAATTCATCTAGCTGAACTCTTAAGACTTGTGCACTGTGGGCATATTGTGTATATTTTATAGCTCAATTAAAAACATAAACGGAAAACAATTCTTTCCAGCTTTTTGGTTTAAGCTCCACCTCTCTGCATCCATTCATATGCTTGCTCACTCTGCAAATATTAGTTTGTGCTCCACGCAGCTCAGGCAAACAGAGGTGAAGGAGATGCAGGTTTGTGCACTGTTGTGGCAGCTCAGAAGCACAGAACCTGCGGTGGCTACCTATTACCCTTGGTGGTGGTTTCTCCGTCCTGCTGCAAATCACCTGGAGAGGTTTAAATGACGATCTTCATGGCTGTCTTAGTCTAGTTTCTGCTGCTATAACAGAATATCACAGACTGAGTAATTTATTTAAAAAGTTTTATTTGGCTCATAATTCTGGAGGCTGGGAAGTCCAAGAACTTGGCACCAGTATCTGATGAGGGTCAGTTCATGGCAGAAAGTGTCACATGATGAGTGAGTGTGTGAGTCAGGGAGTGGAAATTGGGCTGAACTCATTCACTCATCCTTTTATTAGGAGCCTATTCTAGGAATAACAGCATTAATGCATTCATGAGAGCAGAGGTCTTGTGACCTAATCTTTTTTTTTAAGAGATGAGGTCTTGCTCTGTCACCCAAGCTGGAATGCAGTGGCGTCATCACAGGGCACTGTAATCTCCAACTCCTGGGTTTAAGTGATCTTCCTGCCTCCATCTCCACAGAAGCTGCAACTACAGATATGTACCATGCCTATTATTATTATTATTATTTTTTCACTTTTTGTAGTGACAGAGTCTCACAATATTGACCAGGCTGGTCTTGAACTCTTTTCCTGAAACTAGCCTCCTGCCTTAGCCTCTCAAAAGTGTGGAGATTACAAGCATGAGCCACCATGCCTGGCCTCATGACCCAATCTTAAAGTCCCTACTTCTTATTACTGTTATAAAGCAAATTAAATTTCAACATTAGTTTTGGCAGGGATGTTCAAACCATAGCAACGAATGTGTAACCTGTCACTGTCATTGTCTTGAAATTCTTTATAATTTTTTTAAAAGGGGATCCTGCAAATTAAATCATTGGCCTTCCCTGACCCCCGCCCCTCTTTCCCCAGAACAGTAGAATCAGAACCTCTGGAAGGTGGGGGCCCAGTCATCTACATTTCTTAAAACTTGAGCTTCTCTCCTGGAGCAGCCAGATCTAGATGTCGCCCTAATCCTTGCACACGTGCTGAAACAAGCTAGAGCTTGGTTTTCTAGATGCTTGTGACTGAATTGGAAAAATAAGACCCCACATGTGAGAATGTCACAAGAGCAGTTCCTGGGTGGCGATGGCAGTGAGCAATGAAGGACTCCAAGGGGGTGGAGGAATCATTGTGGGTGCCATGGTTAAGGAAGGGTTTGTGGAGGAGGTGGCCTGCGAGCCATCTGAGAAGGTCTAGAAAAGAGAGGGGAAGAGGAGAAAAGACAAAAGGAGAAAAACATTTAGGAAAGGGAAGGAAGGACTCATTTGGGAGTCACAGAGGAACCAGGCTAACAGGAGCATGAGTTGAGCAGAGAGGGATGTGTTTGGGAAGCACAGGAAATGACAGTCTGAAAAGTCAGAATCCTGTCAGCAATGGGGAGTGGCTGAATATTCTGGATCCAAGAATAATGCGCTCCATAAACGTTGAATGAATAAACAAAGGGGGTGTTTAGGGGAGATTAAGAGGATTGGCCCTCTAAGTGGCTGAAGTGAACTGTGGTCCGCCTGCCCTTGGAGGCTCTATCTAGGTACTCTTCCCCAGTGGTAGCGCCTGTTGGTGCAGGAATCTGGTGTCCACTGCAGTGTGGTCTTGGAGCAGTAGTGATTGAAATGTCCCCAAGAATAGCAGACAAGGAGAAGACCATTTCCTTGAATTTCTAGGAACGGTAGCAGCGTGTGGGTGGGGGGGTTGCTTCTGGTAAGAACTGAGCTCTGCTCTGCAGCTCTCGCCTGTTTTCCCAGCCCAGGTGAGCAGCCCTGGCAGGAAGGTGCTATCTGGGATCTCCCAAGGCCTACTGGACACTGTAATGCCTGGAGGCGGAGTGGGGGTGGCGTTCCTGCCTGGGACAGAGGAGCCCCAATGCTGAGTAACCAGCAGCAGATCAAAAGCAGATCTGTTTGTTCCTGTCTCCTGAAATATTTATGCAGGAAGATGAAAAAGGGGCTCTGTTTATTGAACTCATCCTCCAGGGAAGAAGCCACAGGGAATGGGCTACTTCCCGAGTCTGAGCGCCAATGAGCAGAGATGGAATTTCTTTGGGTTTAAAGCCAGACAGAGCCTGTGTGCTTAGAGGAGGGGGTGAGATTTCTGGAAAGCCCTCTCAACTGCTTGCTTCCAGTCCCAGAAAAGCCTTTCAGCATATACCTTCCTGTCAATTCCAAATAATAACTGAAATCTCAGCCTAGTTTCTATTCTAGGTTCTGCTTCTTGCATGCTGTGTGACCTTAGGCAAGTTGCTTAACTTCTCTAGGTCTTTTTTCCAACTCTGCAAAGAGGGAGACATCAGTCTTTCTGTCCCCTGATAGTGTTTGGAGGGTCAGAGGAGGTATGAAGTGAGTTTGCACAGCAGTCATAAAGTGGGTGCAATAAGCATGCATCCTGCAAAGGTCCCAGCTATGCAGTGTTCAAGGCTATATGACTGGCTGAGTGGCCAGCCTCACCAGTAGCCTCACCGGGGACTTGTGGGGTCAGGGCAGAGGGAGAGGTCCCTTGATCCAGGCCCCACCCTTCCCCAGGGGTTTCTTCTCCCCCTGAGGCCCCCTGTTCTGTGTCCCTGAGAACACTGGCAGGATTTCCTCTCAGGAAGGGGGACACGGTGTTTAACATCTCCAGGCATTGCAGGCACCACAGGAGCAAGGCAGCAGCTATGGGGTAGGCCTTGTCTTCAGATGTGGAAGCCTATGGCTCTGTGCCCTGAGCCACGTGGCAGGCCTCAGCATCTGCTGCCCACACTTGGGGCTTCTCCCAGGGCTGGGGTTCTGTTCTCAGCTCTATGGCTGGCTCACTAGTCCTGTTTCCCATGGTTGACCTCGTATATGGTCAAGTTAATAACAGTTATTACCATTAGACGAATGCAGATTTTAACATGAACTACCATCTGTTAAGCAGGGGACATGCAGAGGGGAGCATTTTTCCCAGCCTTTAAGGAAATTAAACTCTGCCCAGGAGGCAGACAAGCACATGAATACAGATGAAGTGATGGGACCAGTGCTGATTGGGAGTCCTTTGGCCATGGGAGCTCTGGGGAGCCCAGGCAAGGCTTCTGAGAGGAGGCGGTGTTGGAGTTGCCTCTTCAGAGGAGGCTAGACTTGGGGAGGAAGAGCAGTGTGTATGCAGGCAAGGGCAGCCTTGCTCTGGGCTGCTCCAAAACCACCAGGACATCAGGTGAGGTTTGAGTGTTCAGCCTGGGAAGGGGGAGGCTGGGGCCAGCTGTGTAGGAGTGCTGCTGTAAAGACCACAGGGTTTCCATGAAGAGCCTTTAGTAGGAAAGAGATGTGACCAAGTCATTAAATCCTATGACAATAAATATTCATTAAGCATTCACTGTACCCTTGACCCTATGTGATGGGATATAGCCACACCAGTGAACAAAACAGAACAAGCCCCTGCCCTCAGGGACAGGCCTGAGATAGTGAGGAGATAGGACAGAACACAAACACAAAAATACCACATGACATCAAGTGGTGGGTAAATACTCTCAAGAAAGATACAGCAGCAGGGATAGGGAGATAGGGAAGTTCTGATAAGGGGAGTCTGAGTGGACTGAAGGGTGGCATTTGGGAAGATCTTTCTGGATGAGAGAGCAGCAATCTCAAGGAAACAGGAGGAGCCCACCTGCCATTTAAAGCATAGCAAGAAGCCCTGGCCTGGGGGGTAGGTGGAGGGGACCAGGCTGAAAAGGAGGTTGAAGAAGAAGCAGGGTTTTGCGTCTTGCAAGTGTTTGTTGCAACAAACACTCACTAGTGTTTGTTGACTGACTGACTGAGAGGGGATAATGTGAGAGGCCAGGAGCCCAGCAGCCATATTGAGGTGATGAGGGTTTGAGCCAGGGTAGGGGCAGTGGGTATAGAGAAAATGAATCTCTAGATCTTGGTAACTGAGTGGGAGGAGAGGAATATGACACAGCAGCCAGGGTGTTTCTGGAGCTCCTCAGAGAAGAACTGGATTCACAAATCTATGGGGATGGATAGCTGGGTATTACCACAGAATGCTCCCTATACCTGTTCCCCTAGACCATCAGAGCTGGGGCCTGTGGAGTGAGTCCAGAGCCTCACATCCCACCTGCTCTCCTGGGGATGCTCCAAACTGGGCCATTTCCTCCTGTAGGGTCAGCAGGGCTGGACAAAAAGCCTTGGGGGCCGCCCTCCCCTGCCAGCCTCACCTCCTGTCCAACCTCATTAGTATTTTGAGCAGAAGCATATTTTTTTTTTTTTTTCCTGCAGGGAATTGGTGCCCTGCTCATTTCAAATTGACTAAAACCAAAGAGCAATTAAGAGGCGCAGCCTTCTCAGGTCAAGGAGAAATGACAGAGAAAAGTGGCTTTGCTGCTTGCCTGGGCTGCCGGGCACATGTTTTCTGGGCTGGCCTGGTTTGGGGGTGACAGGGAGGGGAAATGATGTAGGATTTAAATTCATAAGCAGCAAAATATTAATGATAAAGATAGAAGCACTAATGCATATTCAGCATTTACTGTGTTAGAGGGGACTATGCTAAATGTTTTCTAAGTATCTCACATCATCCTTTCAACAGCCTGTGAAGCTTAGGAAGATGGGTTCTATTTACATATCCATTTTGTGGATGAGGAGACTGAGGCTGAAAGGGATTAAGTGGCTGCTCACAGTCACACAAATAACAAATTGAAATAGAACCAGGCTTCTATTACATCCTTCATGCCCTTCAGAGCTGTGCCCTTAACTGCCTGGATGTTTTGCTTCTCAGAAGCGTTGTTTTTAGTCAATTACTTCTTCCTAATTTCTGTTTCCCTCCCATCCAAGAAAAAAAAGGCCAGACCAACAAAATCCTGTTGCTATGGGACTCAGAGGCTTCACCAGAATTACTGGGTCAATAAGAGCAGAGAGTAAAATCAGGCAGAAGTCCAGGCTGTGGCTCCCATCCCTGTCCCTCTCCTGGGGGCCTGCACCATTGCACTTGGCAGACCCAGAGGCAGCTGACCAGTTAGGGGGCCATCGTGGTGGTCCAGAAGAGAGGCCTGAGCTGATGGGGGGGGGGGGTAAGCAGTGAGGGCTGAAGAGGAGGGCAGGATGGGTAGGTGGTGTGTTGGAAACTGACGGGGGTGGGTGGGTTATGAGGTGGATGTCGTCAATGGAGCTGGTGGTTCCTGGCCACACAGCCAAGGCAATGGGGAGCCCAAGAGGAAGGGGTGGCTGATCTGTCAACCTTTGTTTCAGACCCAGGATTCCTCCACCACCCTTATCTTTTACCTAGTTCACAGATTTAGCTCTGAGAGAGTTTCCTCTGTTCAGAAAATCAGATCCTACAGAGGCCAGAGCTGAATGCCCTGGGCTCTGCAGGCAGCTCCTGGAGAAGAGGGCTGCATTTGGGCCAAAGTTAGGATGTCCTCGCTCCCAGGGAGCTGAGCTGGGTTCCTGCCCCCCAAAGAATGCTGGTTTTAGGATTTCAGCATTGTGAAACCTTTCTAGAACTGCTGTATATGTGTGCACGTGCACGTGTGCGTGTCTAAGGTAGGGGGTGGGAACAAACTGGAAGTTTCGCTGTCTCTGCTTCTCCATCATGCATGGTCAGTGATTTTTGCTAATAGCAACCTCCCGGAAAAAATGTTGATTCAAGGATAGCAATCCAATTTTCTCTAGAGAGTAGGCCAGCTTTCTAAAAAGACCTTGACCTTGGGGAAGCCAGGGGGAGTTCAGTGTCCTAGAGAGACTAGTTCCTGTTGAGCATTGAGCTGTCTGTCTCCAGACTCTCTGTTCCTACCCAGGAGCCCGCCTGGCCCTGGCCACCCCCTGCAGCAGTCTCCTCTCCACAGCTTTTGACATTGGACTTTTAATTTTAATTCTAGAGCAAATGTTCCTCTCCTGTCCCTTCCCCTCTCCTTTCTGGGCACCAGGGGTTTACTCTGCTACACTGGTCTGTGTTTAGAAATCAAGGTGGGGGTGGGGGTTGTGCAGGAGCCTTGCCAGAAGAAAGTTTCTTTTCTGACCAGACCTTCCTGCTTGATGGGGGATGGGGTCTGGGGCAGCCGTGCTATAAGCCTGTCCTGGGTATAGGCCCAAAGTGGGCCTGGGGCTGAGGTGGATTAGGGAATGGGGCTGGGGGTAGAGGTGGGGGATCTGCCAGTCTGTACTCCTGGATCCTGCTGCCCCATCCTTTGGGTTTGCACTGCCCAGGCCACTTGGCTGGATTTGTAAGGCTTTCCCTCTCTGGCTCTCCTCAGCCCCTGCCCTGCCCAGACCCTGGTCTGTTTGCTGTCCCCAAACTTAACCTGTGCTTCTCTGTCCCTCTTTCCTTAAGAGGTTTCCTGTTCTCTTCTTTCAAAATGCCACCTCCTCCATGGAGCCTTCTCTCATCTCTTCCTGCTCCACACTCTGCCCTTCTCTGGTTACTACAGTGATAAGATAGTTATGTCTGAATGTGTCTCGTCTTCCCTGCCAGAGGGCAAGCCCCCCACCCTGAGAAGGAGGGAATGTACTATGCCACAGATCTCTGTGTGCTCTCTCCGTGCCTGGCCCTGAAGATGTTCAATTAGAGATTATTGAATGATGTATTTGTATTTTTTGTATAGATGTAATAATCTGTTCTGTGTGCGCAGCATAATTTCAGCCATGTGAGATGCATTTGTTGGCAAATTCATCAGAGGGTACAGAATAAAGCCTCTCAACACTGTCCCCAGAAAGGCCTGGGACACATATAGGGGAGCTTATTCTTCCTTTCTCCCATTGCCCCCACCCCTGAGCAGAGCTGGGCTGCCTGTGAAGAATTCTAAAGGCGGGAAAATACTCCTCACTGCCTCTGGGACCTCCTGCCCAAGAGAGGCAGTGCCCTGGTGACCTCCTGACAGCAACGTGCCCTCAGGCTCTTCAGTCCCCTGGGAGGCTGCCATATGCTTCCCGGACATCCGGGTCTCATTATGTTCTGACTCCAAAATTAATCTTGTCTAATTGTGCTTGAGGCCTGAGTGAATTCAGGGACTGTTAGCCAGGCTCTGTGGGCCCGGGGTCTCCATGGCAACACAGGATGCATCCTAATGAACTGCGTCCTTGGAGACTGGCTGTGGGGTGCCCCCACCCCTCAGTGTGGACTGCTGCTGCTGTTCCTGTGCTGGGTGGCGGCCCCCTCCAGAGCGGACCTGGGGCTGGGGAGAAGGGATGGAGACAGACTCTGCGTGCAGCCCACAGTCCCTCCCAGCACTGCCAGGATAAAAGATGCAGAGAGATGACCCATAGTTTCATCGTTGGCCAAGGATTTCATCAACAAACAAACAATTCTTCATGTAAAAACCACACACACACACTCAGAGAGTACGTCCAATTCCAGTAGCTTAAGTGCTGCTTGTTTTGTAAATCTTTAAAATGTGACTATTGTGCTCCTCCATGGAAGCCTGGCTCCAGTGCCACCTCCCCCAGGAAGACTTCCTGAATGTATGTCTCTCTCCTAGTCCTTTTCTGTCACTGTGCTTGGTTTATTCCTCAGGGATCTTTTCCAGCACAATCTGCCCAAGAGTGGACTTCACTGAGTACATCCACGGTCCTTTCCCACCAAGTGAAAAGCTCCATCAGCATAGGGAACCCTCCAGCCTTCCCCTCTGGGACCTCAGATCTGGGTCCCTATGGGACTAAGGAAAAGAAAACGGTTTTGCTAGCACCCTCCCCATGACCTCTGTCCCATTTCCAGGCCTAGGCGTGCAGCTTCTCTGCGGACGTGGCTTGTGTGGCCTTCAGAGCTGTTGCTGCCTCCTGTGACTGTGGGGTGGTGGCCAGGGCCAGGTACTTTGCTTTCCCTGCCTTTGGAAGAAGGAGGTGCCTTAACACCAAGCCTTGGAGGAAGAAGTGAAAGAAAAAAGTAGATGTGAGGAAATGAGCCCTGACACCAGCCCTCTGGTTGCTGGGCCCTCCAGCCCCTCAGCCTGGCCACCCCCAGGAAGACATGTAGTGAGGGAGGATGATGGGAAGGGAGAGAGGCAAGCCCAGCAATTCCCCCACAGCCGCCACACCGCCCTCTCAGGCACTGTCCTGCTGATTCTCGGTTTCTGGAAATGACCTGGAGAGAGAGAGAGAGGAATGAGTGGGGAGGATGCTGCCTGACTGACTTTTAATTAAAAGGGACAGGACACCTGCCAGCTGGCCTTAAGGCGGGGATACCCCTGTGGGGGTGTTACATGTCCCTGTGGAGGGGCATGAGGTGGTATGAGGTTTATGGGTGTGTGAATGGTTGACAGGCAGAAGTAGAGATCGGAAAATCTTCCAGAAAGCTGAGTTTTCTGCTCACTTCCCTTAATGCAGCAAACATTTCTTGGCTTGAGTGCTAAGCCCTGTCCCAGGCCCCAGGGATGCAGAGATGGACGAGATACTGCCCCGGGATCTGGGCTGGCAGGCATGGGGTGTGCAGGCTGAGTGGTCCCTGGGCCTCGTTCAGCCCACAGCACTGCGCTCTGCCATGTGCTGTGCCTTTGGTGGGCACTAAGGGTCAAACGGTGAATGTGGCCCAGGTCCCGGCCCGTGAGGAACTTACAGTCAGGGTGCCTTGGGGTTGGGAGTGCAGCTACTGCAGTGTCGTGTGTGGAGTGCTAGGGTGAGGAGCAGAGGGAAGGCTGCTGGGGAGAGGTGTGGACACTGAGACCCACAGGAGGAGGAAGATCTGACCAAGTGAACAGTTGGGAAGAGTGAGCAAGGGAGAGGGAACTGTTGTGTGTGCAAGGGCCCAGAGAAGAAAAACAAAAGGTTTCAAGAGCAGAGAAGCTTAGTGCAGCAGTAGTTGTGTCTCAGCAGGGCCCAGGCTGGACGGGGAGAGGGAGGGGGAGCCGGTGTCATGGCACGTTTGTGCTGCAAGAACAACATCCCTGAGACTGGGCATTGTTTACAGAACAGAAACATATTTCTTACAGTTCTGGAGGTTGGGAAGTCCCTCATTAGGGCGTGGGTTCAGTTGTCTGAGGAGGGCTGCATCCTCCCACAGTGGAAGGCAGGAGGACCAAGCACCCCAGAAAACTCTCTCCTAAGGGCCTTTAACCCAGCCCCAGAGAGGCCCTGCAAGTCCTAAGCACCTCTTAAGGGCCCCATCTCTTAATACCATGTCCTTAGCAACACCTGAATTTTAAAGGGGACACGTTTGAACCATGGAGGGAACTGTTGACTGGCTTTATTCAGGGGAGTGACACCAAATTTATGTTTTAAAAGACCACGCCGATGTATATTTGTTTTCTGATTAGGAAATGAAAATATCCTATGTTTTCTTTTACAGTTACTCTTGGTGCTGTGGAAGGCAAGTGACATGCAGATTGGGTATTGCCTGTTCTTTGGACCTGCCCACATTACAGGCCACCCCTGAACATGAACACCTAGATGTTTTAATTCACCTTGCTATGGAAATTTTAGGCCACTAAGAGAGAAATGAGCAAAAGTGCTCTTGCTGTGGCTTTAAGCACCTCTTCCTATCACAAACCACATTAATCAGGAGCCAGCTGTAACAACCAGTTTCCAGGATTCTGATCAGCCTGGCTGGTGGTCACCCCGTGGCTTTGCCTGCTATGGGTTTTCCTCTGGGATAGGGATGGTAGATGTGAGATGTGACCGCCAGTTCCACGGTTCCCTACTTCAGTAAAGAAAGTTCCGTGTGTCAAGCAACACCCACCTTCTTCCTCTGAGAACACCAAGAAGCGATTCCTTTCTGTGCTCTGATAGGAATGTTTCGTGGAAGCTAGCCTATTTCCTGGGCAAAGAGGGACTGCTTGTACGAATCTTGCAAGCACACGTTTGTTTCCTTTGTTGGGAAATGTATAATTTTATTTTCTGGGAAGGGACACACAGCATTGCAATTCCTTGCTTAGGAACAGCTGCCACATTGGTTTAACACCATCTGTTTCCCCTGAGCAAGAAGGTGTCAAAGAGCCCCCTGCTAGAGAAAGGGTTTGTAAAGGGTCTGTGGCAGGGGTCCTCAAACTGCAGCCTGTGGGCCATATGAGGCGGCGTGATTATATTTGTTCCCATTTTGTTTTTTTACCTCAAAATAAGATATGTGCAGTGTGCATAGGAATTTGTTCATAGTTTTTTTTATAACTATAGTCCGGCCCTCCAACGGTCTGAGGGACAGTGAACTGGTCCCCTGTTTAAAAAGTTTGAGGACCCCTGGGAGGTGAGAGACATTGGTAGCCTAGGGTTAGGGAGTATGACAGGCAGATGGAGAAGTGGGTAGGGTGGTCAGAATTAGGGTGCAAAATTGTCTGCTATATCTTATGCATCGTAGAAGTCCCAGGGCTAACACAGTGCCTGGCTCATAGTAGGTGCTTAGTAAACTTGCTACTGGATAAATGAGTGGCTGACCAAATGAATGAATGGAGTAAATGAATGAATGAATGGAGGGTATGCAAAGATGAGTAAAGGTTGGCCTGTACCCTCCAAGTAATTGTAATCTAATTTAAAAGATACTTATAGATAATATTGATATCAGGCATGATGACTAAAGAGCCTTCATGGAGAACAAGCTGTAGTAACAGTGCAAGGTCATTGACAGATGTAAGGGGGGGTTAGTGTTTCAGTGCAAAGTTGGAAGGATGTGGTATTATGGACTGAATTGTGTCTCCTTGATTCGTGTGTTGAAACTCTAAACTCCAATATATTTGGAGGTAAGTAAGGTTAAATGAGGTTATAAAGGTTGGCACCCTAACCAATAGGATTGATGTCTTTATAAGGAGAGAGACAGCAGGGGGCTCACTTTCTTTCCATGTGAGCACAGAGGAAAGGTCATGTGAGGGCACAGCAAGAAGGTGGCTGTCTGCAGGCCAATGAGAGAGGCCTCATCAGAAACTAACCCTGCTAGACTTCAAGCCTCCAGCACTAAGAGACAATAAATATCTGTTGTTTCAGCCATGTAGCTTGAGGTGTTCTGTTCCAGCAGCCCGGGCAGACTTAACCTGTGTGATATTAGGACACTGGATCTAAGTTGGGAGGTCAAGGTGGATAGAACATTGGGGTGGGTGTGCTATGTCCTAGAATTGAGAAGGGCAGCTGGTCTCCTTCAGAGGCTCTTACTAGAACTTGTGTACCCAGGAGATTCAGCAGAAGAGCCTGGGCCGTGGAGTCAGGCTACTAGGGTCCAAATCCTGGCCCTTTCCATTGACCAGCTGTGAGGACCTATACATGTTTTAAACCCTTGATTTCCTCATCTGTCAATGGGGATAATAACAGTAGCTACCCCACTGAAGTGTTGTGAGCTTTCAATGTGTTTTATATAGGAAAAGCACTTGGCAAAGAGCTGGCAGAGTCAGTGCTCCGTAAGCACAAGCTGTCCCTCTTCATCCCTATTAGGTTTGCTTACTGTTACTAGAGGAAGAGGGGTTCCCCCTCCCCTCAGCGTGTATTCTCGGCTCCAGCATTGCTCAGCATGTTTGGAGGGGAGACATTGCTGAGAGCAGCTCTGAGTATCAGCTTCCAAGGTCAGGAAATTGATTTGGCTCTTCACGGCCAGCTTCCCATCCCAAACCGTCCTCCCCTCCATGAACAGACCAAGCTTGAGTAATTTTAGATCACAGCTAAGCAGAGGAGCCCTTAGCTTAGGGCAAAGATCCGCCATCACGGAGGATATCCCTAAGAATGCGTTGCCAGTCCAAATCAGGATTTCATACCAGGAGCTTAAAAGGTTATTATTATTATTTTTAAAAAGTTAATTTGATTCCCAACAGGGTGGCTAGAATATGTACATGTCCTCCCTGAGAGGCTGCTCTGGGAAGGCTGGGGTCCTCTCCATGTATAAGTTGTGATTAAAAACAACAAGCTTACTTCTATGTAAATTCAACTCAAATTCCTCATCCTAGCATTCCATCAGAAATTACACCCTCTGAGAATCTAGGGAAAGGCGGGATTATGGGTACCTTTGTTTTGTTGGGTTATACTTTTCCATCTGCCTTTCTCTATCTGTACTCAGATAATTAGGAGAAAATTAAGCACACTTTTAAGAGGTTTTTAAAAAATGAAAAAAACTCCAGACTCCCAGCTGTCCAACACTGCTCTGGATCTTGTGGCAGCATAATCCAAAGTTGTGTAAGCCATTATCGAAGACACTAACTTAAAGTAGTATCACCCTTCTACTAGAGCCATTTGGCAACATGCATCATAAGCCATAAAAATGTCCATATCCTGTGACCTCGTCATCCCATGTCTGGGAATCTGTCCAAAGGAAACGATCCAAATGCAGGGAAAGGCTCCATGCATCAAGATGCTCATCATGGCATTATTTATAACAACTGAAAATTGGAAGCAAAACAGAGGCCTAACAATATAAGACTGGCTAAGTAAATTAGGTGACATTTATTCAATGGAATATTCTGCAGCCATTAAAAATTATGATACCAAAATCATATGGCAATTTGGAAGAATGTTCATGCTGAATGAGAAAGACAGAATACAAAGTTGTATGCTCAAATGATTATAACCATGAAAGTTATTTGGAAAGTACAGATGCTCTGAGACTGGAAAGTGAAGGGAGAATTGACAGGACCTAGGGGTGGATGGGAGGAGTCACAGACAGCTGTCAGGTGTGGGGGCTGAGCAGCTGCGTGGATGAAGGGCCCATTTACTGGGTGTCACAGTAGTGGAGAAGCATATTGGGGGGATGGAGAAGATCAGTGATCCAATTCCCAGCATGTTAGGTCAAAGATGTCTGCAAGAATCCAGATGGAGGGTCTGAAGTTCAGGAAGGTGACCCAAGCCAGGGGTGGGAATTTTGGAACCATCAGCTCACACGGTGTTTAAACACCTGATCATGGATGACCTCATGTAGGAAAGAGTCAGAGTGATGGGTCTCAGCTAAGAAAAAATATTACAGTCACCTGGAGATCCCTCCAGGCAATTAAGAAACAGCCTCTGGGATGTGGTTGGGCATCAGCATTTATTCCAAACTCCCCAGGTAATTCCAATGAATCTAAAACTGCATTGATGGTCCCCACAATGCCCAGCCCAGGGCCTTACATGAGGGTGGCAGGCTGTGTCTGTCTTGTTGAACTGAATGGAATAGTTCTTGGTCAATTGCTTTCTTTAAAGAAAATGTTTTCCACACCCCAAATGCTGGCATGTGGTCTGACAGATTTTTGAACTTCTGGGTGGCAAAAGCCATGTAGATAGAGTAGTTTGGATACATAAACATTGAAATGATCAGGATGTTTTGATAGCTCATGGGTATAGTGGGACATAATATTCAAAACCAGGAGAAAGAGAAATCTGGAGTGTAACTGAACCTGGAGTTATGTTTCCCCAGATACCTTCTGTCAGTTCCTGAGGGCTCCAGAGAGAGGGTAGGTTTCCTGAGCACAGAGGAGTGTGCGTGGAAGACATTATGGCATCCCCTGGAGCTGCTGGCCTAAGGCAGGCACTTCGTAGTATTCAATATACCCTCTGCTGGCTGTGCAGAGACTTGGAGCTGGAAATAGGATGAGGCAGCCAGGCAGTAACTGGGCATCCGGAGCTGGAGGACTCACAAGAAATGGCCTTCCCCAGATGTCCCACCTGGCTTTCTCCCTGGCTCACCAGGGTCAGGATAGATGTTGAGCTTTTGAAGTAGGCACAGAGGCCTCATGGATTTTGTGGGTCAGGTGCAAAGGAGGGTTCTTCACTAGGAAGACTCAAATGACTAGGGTGAGTTGAACATCTGAGGGACTGGAATCATCTGAAAGTTTCTTCACACTCACGACTGGTGCCTAGACTGGGATGACTTGAAGGCTGGACTCAGATGGGACTGTTGACTGGATCATCTGCATATAACATCTCTGTTTGACTTGGGCGTCCTCATGGCATGGCAGCTCAGAGTAGTCAGATTTTTGCATAATGATTCAGGGCTCCAGGAGCAGGTGTTCCTACAGACAAGGAAGAAGATATTTGATCTCTTTATGACTTAGCCTCGAAAGTCACATAGGGTCACTTCCACACTCAGATTCCAGGTTCAAGGACATGGAACTTGCCTCAGAGTTCTTCTTTAAAGAGAGCTTCTCTGGCTATTATTTTCAGTTCCTGTCTAAGATAGGTCAGACCAGGCCTCAGGAGCAGATGCCATCCAGTGTTCATGTTCTTGACTTTCCCAAGACCCCAGGGGCCTTGATCCTCTGTCAGTCAAAATCACATTTCCCAAGGCATAGCACCTCATGAAACAGGGCTGGGGGCTCAGCTCCAGCTATGGGACCAGGGCTTTGCAAAGGGTTTTGTAGACTGTGAAATTCTATCCATGTGAGAGGACTTACCACACTTTTCCAGCTACCCATCTCTAGGGCAAGGTTTCCTTCCCTTGAACCTAGGCAACCTGAAGCAGCCCTGGTGGCCTGAGGAGGGCCACAGTAGGACCGGAATCCTCTTTGTAAACGACTGGGAAGTGCCTCAGGGTGAAGTGACCAAGGTGTGGCCCCCTGTGTCTGGCTGCCATGCCAGACCCAATGAGTGGCAGTTAAAGTTTCCAGGCCTCCTGGGAGCTGGGCCAGCAAGGCGGGTTCTCCCTCCCCCTGCGCTCTGGTCCTTTGGAGGACTTGGCCTTAAGGACAACTCCTGAGCCAGACCAGCCAGCACAGGCTGACCCACTGGCTGGCTGGGAGCCCAGCTCTCTCCCCTAGGGAGCCCCCAGCCACTTCCTGGTATTGCTCTGTGTGTGCGTGTGCACATGTGCGTGAATCTGTGTGTTTGGGGTGGGAGGGCATTTCTGTTTTTCAAGGATTTGGCTGTATGCAGTAAAGGGTTTATTGGATAATGATGTGAGAACTGTGGGTCTGGGAGCATACTCCCCTCTTCTTCCCAATTTCTCCTCTCTGAGGGAGGGAAGTCCCCTGTGAACAAGAATTCCTGAATTTTGAATGGTTGGAGTGTCAGGGCTTTGTTCTCTGCCTCTCTGCAGCTAGACTCCCTAGGCCCTTTCTCAGGCTTCCCACAGCTGGCTTTGAAGAGTTATGAGTTTCCAGGAGGGGATTTAATTTAATCATTGCCATCATCATCACCATCTTCATCATCCCCCTCCTCCTGTGTCTGCTATTCCAAGCCTCCATCCATCCACTCAACAAGTATTTACTGAAACTCCCACTCAGTGCTGGGAAGAGAGAGAGTGAGCTCAAACTCAGACTCTCACAGGGCACCAGAGAGGAAATCAACTTGCAAATCACAGCCTAGTGCAGCGAGAGAGAACTGCACAGTGAGAGGGTCCCGGGATGCCTGCACAGTGTGCTGAGTCCAGTGAAGGCACCTCCACCTGGGGAGCCAGGGGCAGCAGCATCAGAACTGGGCCTCTGGGGAGGACAGGGTTTGGGCCTGGCAGATGGGCAAGTAGAGGGAAAAGACCTGCAGGTGACAGGAACAACACGGGCATGGGGCCTTGTATAAGGACAGGGGAAGGGGTGCAGCTGCCCAGAGGGGACACTTTTATTATATCAAGAGAATTTGTCTTCACCCCTCCCCCCAGAAGATCTGGTGAATTAAGTCACACCAGGCTCTTAGGAACTGTGGAACTGTCTGACTTTTCCTAGTGGAGTCTGTATTTAAGAGGCGGGTCGTGGCTAAGTAAACTTTAGGACCGCACATCCAGGCATGAGCTAACCAGGGTCTGAACCAGACTTGGATCAATGAAAAGGAAAAGGAAGCAAAATCTCTGAGCTCAAGGGCACGGACCTTGCCTCCGGAATCTGCATCTTCCTTGGAGCTGGGGCAGTGAATAGGGTTTTCATCTCCTGTTTGCTACTGGTCTCCTAGCGCCTTCCATAGCCAGGCTGAGCCCTCCCCTCTACTCCCTCACTGCCTCCAGTAGTTTAACCAAAGGCATAAAAGCTGCCAGTGGGAGGCTGCTGCTCTGGCTGCCCAGGGGTGAGCCGGGGTCAGCTGGTGACATGGGATCGGAGAGCTGCTTTTCACCACACAGCGTGTGGGTGGCCATTTGGGGGCCTCTTTGCTGACTATGATGTCAGACAGGGTGAGATGGGGTGGGGGAGCTCAACACGGCCCCATTCAGTACATGGGCTGGACCTGGAATCTGTGCGAATCATCCAGATTGGCCAACTAGCCCATCCCTAGGGGCCCCATCATTGTGCAACCAGCTGCTCCCCTCCACCCTGCAGTTTTCTTGGTGAAATCTGACCAGAGACTTAGGCACAGAGAGAAAATGGATGCTGTGATGATTCTGTTTGTTGCTCAGAATTAATTAGGTGACTGTTGATTGAGCACTTCCTAGGGGGTAGACATTAAAGGATCCAGAGCACTCTGGGAAGCAGGCCCTGTCCTCAAGGACCCTACAGCTCTCTGGCCCAAGTGCCACAAGCTCTCACTAAATATCCATGGATGCAGCCCATATGAGGACTAGGACTTCATAGGAGGGGGCTAGATCTCCCTTGCCTGGTTTATAAATTAAGTGGTTGAGCCACTCCCTCCTCTAAAGGAAGGGGTCTTTCCTCTGGACCCAGTGGAAGAAGGGCTGGAATAACAGACCCTTGCTCTTCTCCATTCTAGGAATAACAGACCCTTGCTCTTTACCTTATACCCCTCTCCCCATACATCCCCATCCCTCCCTCCCTCATCAACCCCTCCCCACCCCCCAGCACATAGCACCTGTAAGCTCTGTTAGGGGAAACCTAGATCTATCATACAGATCCTAAGTCTGTCTTCTATACCCGAGTGTGTGTTTCTCACAAGGTCCCGTCTCCCAAAGAATTAATGTGTTGATGTCACTTATTAAAATGACTTGTCACCTCGCAGAGAGTAAAAGACTCTGACACCCAGTCGAAGAATTTCAGTTTCGGTGAGGTAGGTTTGGGAGGCCAGCACAGCATCAGGCCAATCCAGAATGTTCACGTGTAAAAACAGAGTATCAGAGTGGAAATGAACCTTCCACACCACACTGTCCCTTGACTCCACCTCGCAGAGACGTGAATTAACACCCAGAGACGTCAGCTAGCACCTTCCATTCCAGACCCTGGAAGCGGCCAAGGAAAGGATCCAACAGGGAAAATAAAAGAAGCACTTTATACAAAGCTTTATTTGTGTTAGCAAAAAATTGGGAAACATTCCACGTACTGAACAACAGCTAAACTAAGCTAAGCTAAGCAGTTCATCAGCACGAGGAATGTGTCTCGCCACCGAGCGTGACTCATGGGAAACGGCTCTCTCTACGGACATGCCCTTTGGAGGTGATGGAAAAGAACTTGGAGTCCAGAGTAATACGTTCACCATTTTTACCTCTTCTGTTGTATTCATTTTTATACTTGGTTTTAAAATAACAATGTATTTTTCAGACTATAAAAAGGATATATGTTCATTCTAGAAAATTTTAAAAATCAGAAAATATAAAGATGAAATAAAAAATCATTCTTCCTAAGATGCCACCCTGTGTATTTTCGTGCTTTCTTTTCACTTTTTCCCCCCTCCTTCAGTATATATGAATATAGTCTACCTTTTGCATTTAATGTTATAACATCGTGTCAGGAACATCTCTCCATGGCCTTATTTATGCCCTACTTCATTAATTTTAATATTTCATGTTTTGTGATCTCTGAAATTGAGATATATCTTCAATTGATATTATGTCATAGTTTAATTACTATTAATTATGTCATAATTAATTACTAAAAATTAATTCCTTTTTTTGTTTTTGTTTTTTTGAGACAGTCTCACTATGTCGCCCTTGGTAGAGTGCCTTGGCATCACAGGTCATAGCAACCTCAAACTCTTGGGCTTAAGTGATTCTCTTGCCTCAGCCTCCCAAGTAGCTGGGACTACAGGTGCCCGCCACAACGTCCAGCTGTCTTTTGTTGCCATTTGTCATTGTTGTTCAGCTGGCCCAGGCCCAGTTTGAACCCGCCACCTTCAGTGTATGTGGCCAGTGCTGTAACCACTGTACTACAGTCGCCTAGCCTAATTACTATGTTTTTTCTTCCCTAGAGGAATATAAAATAATGGTCAGTCCTACAATTGATTGAATTAGATAAAATATGGTATGTGCTTCAAAAGCATGATTTTATGCCTGTATAATAGTTTACCATATAAACATAATTTATCAGCCTATTTTATTTTTATTTTTAGAGATAGGGCCTTGCTCTGTTCCCTAGCTGGAGTGAATTAGTACAATCTTAGCTCACTGCAGTCTCAAACTTCTGGGCTCAAATGGTCCTCCTGCCTCAGCTTCCCACAGTGTTGGGATTATAGGCTTGAGACACCAGGCCCAGCCATATAAGCATCTTATTATTGGACATTTAGGTGGCTCCAACTTTCTACTTTTAAGAAGCATCTTTGTACATGAAATATGTCCACAGTGCTCATATTTTGTTGGAGTAGTGGCTTAGTCCATTTATGGTGTTGTAACAGAATACCTGAGGCTGAGTAGTTTATAAAGAAGAGAAGTTTATTTGACTTATGTTTCTTCAGGCTATTAGAAGAAGCATGGTGGCAGCATCTGCTTCTGTGAGGGCCTCAGGAAGCTTGCACTTGCAGTGGAAGGCAGAGGGGAGCAGACATCACATGGTGAAAGGAAAGAAACAAGAATGAAAGGGGAGGAGGTGCCAGGCTCTTTTTAGCAATCAATTCTTGCAGGACTAATAGAGTGAGAACTCATTACCAGAAGACAGCACTAGCCATTCATGGGGGATCCACCCCATGACCCAAATACCTCTGATTAGGCTCCACCTACCACATTGGAGATCAAATTTCAACATCAGATTTGGCAGGGCCAAACCAACCATATCCAAACCACAGCAGACAGATTGCCAGGAATAGATGTAATGAGACAAATGAAGGAGGGTCTTAAAGGAACTGGATGCAGATCCATGTACATGTCAAGGACCAAAAATGAGTATGTGAATACAGAGGAATAAAGATGGGAATTACACCTGTCGAGTTCTTATTTTCTATGATGTTCTTTGTGTATAGACTTTGAAATGATGATCATAAGGATAAATCAATAGTGAAGGATTTAATTTATCTACGAAGGGGTGTGTGTGTGTGTGTGTGTGTGTGTGTGTGTGTGTGTGTGTAGGAGAGAGAAAGGAGGAGGAGGAGAGAAAGAGAGGAAAATGAGAACTGGCCAGTACTGCAGAGGAGACCTCAGATACTAGAATGGAGTGCCCTGAGGTTTGGGGTAGGGGTAGGGGAGGAGAGCTGAGAGTTCTTAGGGGTGAGAGGAGGTTGTTTGGAAATATTTTGAACATTTCTGAGTTCCTGGGAGCTGAGCTGTTCTAGCAGTTGGAACACAGAGCCGAGAAAGAGCACTGAACTGAGAGCGGTCAGGTAATCTGAGGTCTGCCTGTAAATTGCTCTCTAACCAACCTTGAACTCATGATTTTACATCGTCACATCTCAGTTTCCTCTTCCATAAATGAAGGAGTGGGACTGAAAGATCTTTAGGATTCCTCTATCTCTGTAGATCAGTAGCTGGGGAATTCCCAGCATTTGGAGACAGAAATGGGGACAGTTCCTCTGCCCCTTGTGGCTCATTTATTTCTTGGATCTTGGAACAACTTTCTTGACTCTCTTTCCCAGTTCTGGAACTTCAGCACAGGGAATCAAGATGGCCAGGTTTAGCATGACTTGGGACTCCCCTTTCTAACTTCACCTAACTCCCATGGCCCTTCAGGAAACCCTGCTGCTTTTCTGCCTTCCCCAGGAGTACTAGAAGAGACAAGTAATAGAAACAGCCTTAGCTTATGTGCGTTTATCTAATTATTATTACTTTATCTTTTTCTGGAGACAAAGTCTCGCTCTGTCACCCAGGCTAGAGTGCTGTGGCCTGAGGCTAGCTCACAGAAAACTCAAATTCCTGGTTTCAAGCCATCCTCCAGCCTCAGCCTCTTATGTAGCTGGGACTACAAGTGCCAGCTGCAACGCCTGGCTAATTTTTCTGTTTTTAATACAGACAGCTCTTGCTCAGGCTGGTCTCAAACACCTGAGCTCAAGTCATCCTCCTGCCTCAGGCTCCCAGAATGCTAGGATTACAGGTGTGAGCCACTATGCCTAGCCAAGTCCTTTTTTATTTTAACTGGTTCCTCTCAAATCAGGAGTCAGACATCCTCCTCTCCTTAAAAGAGTGGGAAATAGGAGTTAGACAAACAGCATTTGGGCGAGGACATGGCTTTGACTGCTCTAATAAAGATTTAAAGTAGTATAAACAAAATTTCCTCTCACATCACAGTCTAGACTCTAGATAGAAATGTTCAGCTATGAAGTTGGCTTTTCTTTTCAAACTTGTTAGGGGACCAGATTCCTTCTTTCTTGTTATTAAAGACAAGGTTCCTTCTTTCTTATTACTTGTCATCTAAAATGGTTCCCCACCATGTCCATATTTCTATTTGTGGGAAGGGGTTAGGGAAGAAGGGGAGGGTTCCTTCTTCCTTCATGAATGATTAGTAGCAGTCACACGAAACCACTGGGTTAATCCTATTGGTCAGAATAGGATCACATGATCTCACACCAGCTTGCAAGGGCGCCTGGGAAATGTAGTCTTTTTCCCTACTAAAAACTAAGACTCTACTGCTATCAGAATCAAGAAATAGAACAGCAGGGAATGAACAATCTCTGCAAAACACAGATCTTCAAACACAGAGTTTCAGGGCTCCAAATAGCTGCGTGATGGTACCAGCAGCTTATTAAAATGACTTACCAAATTAAGGCATATCAAAATGGATTGAACCTGACTCACCAACTCAGCTCTCTGAGGCCTTCTCTCTTTCTCTCCGTGAAGCCAGACTTGAAGGGCCAGTCTTTGGTCCACAGGTGGGGTGGCAAGGCTCTCCCTGAAGGACTGAGAACAGGTTTGGAATCGTAAGTTCAAGGAAGAAGCCCTTCCTTGGCTTCTTAAGAGCCAGTGATGGACAATTCCCTAGACTTTTATTTTTACATAGAACCAAAAGGTGCTTACAGATATTCTCCTGAATTAAACAAGGATTATCAAACATGGCATTTGTAAACCCAAATTAGCATATCCTAGAGTTTATTTGGGGCCTTGAAATCAGTACTACTAAGATGTCTGGCACCTTTGCAGTCCTTGACAAATCTCCTACTGTGTGTACCACACAGATGGCTATAACTCCTGAAATTCTCAGAAAGGACATTTCACCCTTGGTGTCATTGTGAGTTGACTGCAACATCCCAATGCTGCTATTCATGCTTTTGAATTATAAATTGCTCCGAATTTAGCCCCATCAGTATAGATTTAGTTTGTTATGCGTTATTTAGTTAACCATAGTATGTGATACCTATTTACATTTTTGAAGCTTTTAATTTTTCTTTAACCTCTGTATCTTAAAGGTGTTGTCTGGGGATCAACAGCAATGGCCTCTCGTGGGTGCTGGTTAAAATGCAGATTCCAAGGCTCTCACCTGAACCTTCTAAATCAGAAGCTTGGGAATGGGCCCGAGAATGAGAATCTGTGTGCCACTGAGAATGTCTGAACACATTTTTATAGTGTTTGCAGGATGGTTCAGAAACAAATCTCTCAGACCCTATTGTTAAAGTAGCTGTACACATAATCCCCCAGTTCTGGTTATATAGAGATCGGCTGCATGTGGACGTGTTCTATTTAAATACTTTGCAAGAGGAGGGTGTATGTTATTGCATAAAATTGTACATAGCTTCTTTTAGGAAGTACGTGACAGATGATTCATAACATTCTGTAGCTCTCCTACTTTTCTTTATTGTTTTCCCTCTGCTGTGTCGGTATAGGTAGGTGAGGAGTCTCTGGGCGAGTTAAGAACAGAATCCACTGCCTAAGACAGTAGGGAGCATAGCAGAACCTGCCAGGGCAGTGAGAGAACTACTAGGGAAACTCTTTTCTGAAAGGAACATGGGGACTAAGACAAGGCAGTCCCAAATGATTCTCATCAGGGTCATAAGGGAAAAGCATCTACGCCTCAAGTTCAAAGATTGTGGCCAGAGGCTGTGTTGCAAAAACAATTAGGAGGATTTCAGGACTCCCTGGGCCCCTCTGGGGAGCAGCTTGTCTGTTCCTGTGCCCTGCGCTGGGGGAGGGGCTGGTTCCAGGGGCCCAGCAGGCCCTTTATCCACTCCTCTCAGTTCTGACTGGAGCTCATTGTGTTCTGGCTGTGCCCCTCACAGCCTCTTAGTGACGGGCCTGTTGTCCAAGATGGGCCCGAGGCTGGTCCCGGCCTGCGCCCATGTATTATGCAGCAGCAGGCAGAACAAAGCTTCTGTGTGTGGGAGTCGGGTGGGGTAGGGCTTGCCTCCCACAGATCCTGTTTATCATGGACTAGGATGTCAGAGGGTGGGATGGTGGGGGTGCTGTGTGTGGAAGATAGGCTTTTCAGTGGGGCTTGTGAGAGTAGAGAGGTGAGGGCATTGTGGGTGCCACTGCAGGCCTTCCTGGCTGAAACAGGAGTGATGGCATAGTTCAAGTTCAGGGTAGCCAAGGCAGTCCTTCCACCTGCCAAGACTCCCATGTCTGCTCAGGATGCGCTGTTTGGTCATTAACAGGGATCCTCTGCCTATCTGACCCTAGTCAGTGAGTAATTCTGTAGGGCACTTGTGGTATGGCCTGAGGGCCGCAGGTACCCAAGAGATGGGATTGATGTTGACCTTCCTAGTCAGAGTGAACAGAGAATGGATCATTCTCCTGGACCAGGAGCCTGTTGAGGGGTGCAGACAGGTCTTGCTCCTCTCTGTTTCCCCTAACCCCGAGGACTGGTGCAGGACAACCACACAGTGGATGTTGTAGAATGTGAAAGAGATTTCATCCCTTTGCGTTGTGCACCATCCTGAGCAGTGGCTGTGACTCAAGCTCAGATGAGAAGCAGAAGTGCTGCAGGCTAAACATTTCCATCCCCCCTAAAATTCATATGTTGAAATCACAACCTCCAAGGTTATTAGGTGGCGGGGTCGCTGAGGGTGATTAGATTCTGAGCGTTGAGTCCTCACAAATGGGATTAGTGCCCTTATAAAAGAGACCCTGAGAGACCCTCACCTCTCCCACTGTGTGAGGACACAGCTAGTAAGCTCTATCTATGAAGCAGGAAACAGGCCCTTGCCAGATACCAGATCTGCCAGTACCTTGACCTCGGATTTCCCCCTAGCACCTCCAGAACTGTGAGCAATAAATTTCTGTTGTTTATAAGCCACCCAGTGTATGGTATTCTGTTACAGCTGCCCAAACAGACTAAGACCTGCCCAAACAGACTAAGCCCTCCTTTCTAGATGCTTTCTGCTTAATAGAGACACAAATGTCACCCAGATGAGGGGGTGGAGGAGGCTGCCATTCATAGATCACCTACCGTGGGGCAGACAAGCCCACTTCCTTCTCCCAGTGGCCCGGTGTAGCCCGAAGCCTTTTCTTCATTCTGTGGTGGAATGATCGCCCAAGAACTGACTCTGCAGCCTGTGCCTTTGTCGTAAACAGTATAATGATAGGCATAATTGGGCTGCTGTTGGGGACATGGCTAATCAGAATTATCATGGGAGCATTTTCAAAACAATGCCTCTTCTTCACCATTCTAGATTCTCATATGCACTTATCAAGGGAAGGAGGGTTAAGAATCTTGGACAGGGGCCAGGCGCAGTGGCTCACACCTGTAATCCCAGCACTCTGGGAGGTCCAGGTCGACTCCTGGTCTCAGGAGTTCAAGACCAGCTTGAGCCAGAGCAAGACCCCATCTCTAAAAATAGCCTAGTGTTGTGGCCAACATCTGTAGTTCCAGCTACTTGGGAGGTTGAGGCAAGAGAATCACTTGAGCCCAACAGTTTGAGGTTGCTGTGAGCTGTGATGCCACAGCACTCTACCCAGGGGGACAGAGTGAGACTCTGTCTCAAAAAAAAAAAAAAATCTTGGACAGGATATGTATAGCTTTAAAAAGCTCTCTAGTCATCCTAGTTTCTTCTCAGGCAGGTATTTAGCCTTATTCTTTGTCTTATTTATAGGTTTTGGAATTTTACTGTGACTCCAGCAGAAGGAGAAAGCCTTGCTCAAGGTCACCCAGTAGCCTCCAGGGGCTCTTGCTGCCTGGCCTGCTGGCCTTTCTGGCGTGAGATGCTCCCTTAAAAGCGGGCGGCTGCCCTGGATCCAGAATCAAACCGCCTGCTGTGTGCCTTGGGCAATTGTGTAGTCTTCCAGGCCCCGGTCGAATGATTCTGACAGGCGCGGGTTTGGCTGTGTCAGCACGTGAGCTCCACACACATGGGCAACCCCAGGGCACCGTCATCTGTGAGATTTCCAGGGGCAAAGAAATCCCCCAGGTGTTCCTGAGGGGCCTGAGAGCTGGGTCCTACCTCTTAGTTGCTCATGGTCTCATGTGGGAGTCAGACAGGCACACAGTTGCAGGGATCTCACACAGATAGATTTTGGAATTGAGTTTTTGTTTTATGTGGAAGAAATCTCTGAGGATGAAGTAAAGGGTTTTCAAGGGGAACAGGGGAAGGAAGTGACTAATGTTTACCACCACTTGTTAAGTATTTCACTCATACTGTCTCATCTGATCCTCTCAATAAGCACGTATATGGAGAATAGTAACCCTGCCTACTAGATAATGACTGGGGCTCTGAGGTGGTTAAAAAATGGCCCAGGAATTGTTGGGGCTGAGATACAGCTGTGTCTGCCTGTATCCGAGCCTGTGGCTGTTCAACAACATTGGCTGTCTCTGGCTCTGTGGAGCCAGGGGCCAGCCTGGCTCAGGTGGCTCTGGGGAGGGGCTGGTGGCTGGCTGTGGGCAGCTACCAGAGACAGCAGGGGAGGAGCTAGGCTCTTGTCTCTGTAGATCCTCGAGTTAGGTATTGATACCACCTCTCATTCTTGGAAGAGACTCCCACGTTTCCCAAGCACTTTTCTGTTCAATGTATCATTGCCCTTCCTTTACATTTGGTCTGGGAACCTAAGGTCTTGGTTCCACTCTAAGCTCTGCTACCAGCTGGCTTTGTGACTTTAGGTAAGTCACTTGCCCATTCTGGGCCTCCACATTCTTACCTGTAAAATGAAAAGTAGTATATGTGCATGTGTGTGTGTGTGTGCATGTAAGAGTGCCTTGTGTGGGTGTGTCCACGCATGTATATATGTATAAGTGGGTACATGCATGTGTTCATTTTCAGCAGACTCGGTGTGAAGAGTGGGACCAGATGAACTCTCGGCCTTTCCTCTCTGTATTCTCTCCCTATGGGGTAGACAATCCAGCATCATTATTCCCATTTTACAGAAAATGAAAGTGAAATCTTAAGAGGGCATCTTGGGAAAGCAGAGGTGAAACCATAATATTCTCTTCCACTCACACCCAACAACCTCAATTTGAAATCCTCAATGGGGAGTTGTCATACCACTGGGTAGGCCATGTGTCTGAATGTGGCCTTCAGAAATTGGGGCTCACTTTGGGCTTTTGCTGTTGAATCTCAGGCACCTGGAATGTGAATGCCTAAGTAAACACACTATTCAGGATTACTAAATATTTCAGTTCACTTCAACAAAAGTTTATTGAGCACTTACTATGTGCCAGGCTCTATACAAGGTGCTGAAGCAGAGGTGAACCACAGTCATCCCCTGCCCTCCAGGAACCCACAGTGCTGGGGTTCAGAATTGTGTTTTTCTGCACACATGCTAATAAGAAAATTATTTTTTAAGACACAGTACACACACACACATGCAAATACATGTTAGATATACAAAAACCAAATCAAAAGTCATGTCATGCTTTCTACTAGTCTCTAGTTCTTTCTATTCTGTTTCGTTTTTTTTTTTTTAATGCTGGTAACAACCTACCACTTTGATTTCATAACCTTCTAGTAGGAGGTGACCCCCCAGTGTGAGGAACACTGGTCGAGTGTTGCATATATTACACATATTGTATTGCATATAATTTATGTGCTGTGGAAAAAGAGAGTAAGGAATGGGTTATTTCAACTGGGAAAATCAGTGAAGGCTCACAGGTCAAGTGGCACTTGAGCTGGGTCCAGATGTGTGATAGGATGTCAGGACACAGTAAAAGGAGAAAGGCAGCCAGGCTAAAGCAGCAGCAGCAGCACGGGCCAGCAAGTGTGAGAGTTCACAGCAGACAAGCCGGTGCTGACGTGTCTGCACTGAGCAGCATTCTTCTGGGTTATCACATTCGACTTTCAATAATCCTATAAGACAGGGACTCTTTATTGTTTCATGTTTCAAAAGAGAAAATTGAGACTCAGAGAAGTTCTGGAACTTGCCCAGGGTCACATGGTTACTATGTGGTAGAGCCAGGAATTGAATTCAGGTGGTTATGTCATGATCTAAACATGAGATTCCTAGAGACATGACCCTAAAGATACTTTGGGGCTAGTTCGTGGGGATGTTTGTTTACAAGCCTAGAAAAATGTAAATTTCATTCTGTAAGTAAAAGGAAAATATTATATGATTTTGAGAAAGGGAAGTGATCAAAGTTTTTTTGGGGGAAGATCACAGCAGGATTAGCATAGCAGATGGGCCCCAATAGAGGCAGGAACACCTGTCAGGAGATGGGAGCAGCATCTTCCTAGCCAGGTCAGCAGACTGGAGACCACTATTACATCACATTTAACCTGGGGATGCAATTGGGGATATTCCTGTCACATCACACACTAGTAAGAATGAAAGGAGATTGAATCATGTTTTCCTTTTTACTTTGACTACTAGGAAGCTCAGAGCTCCAATCTGTGAAACTCTTCCAGGGAGTATTCAAGAGTTCTAATTAGCCTTTCATGTACTACTTTTGCCTTGCCTTAATTTTCCTACTCTCACTTTCCTTTAGTCTGAATTTTAGAGTTCCATCCTGCTATAGTGTATACATTTTAGTACAATGACTTTAAAGAAAAGGCAAATAAAACACACTGAAGCAACTGGAAGGCATTTGCTTTCCCCAGGGAAGGTCAGAAGGTATTAGAAGGTGGGGTTGTCTGGCCATCTCTTGGGGCTTCTGTCCCAGCGATGGGTGCCAGATGAGAGTGTCACATACATGTGAGCCTTGGACCATTAGAGTCAGAATTGTCCTGAAGCATCTCCTTTCCCTTCTGCTTCTCAGAAGATGGACATGGGCGACCAGTCGTGCTCAAGATGGTCTTAGGTCTGGGTGAACATGGTTTGATTTAATTGGCATGTATTTATTTAATGCATGTTAGAAAAAAAGATTAGCTTAGCATATCAAACTTGTGGAGTTGTGGCTAAAATTGCTTAGAATGAAGCTCAGATATTTAAATTCTAAGAAGTCAATTCAAGGAAAAATTGTACATAAATACAGTTTGGGTGGTTTGTAGAATTGGTAAGAACACGTTGGCAGTGGTACACAAATTGTGAACTTTAGAAAACACTGATTTCGTTCAACCCCTGGTTTGACAAATAAGAAAACCAAGGCCCAGAAAGGACAGAGTACTTGGCTTTGAGTCTTGTAGTTTATCTGAAGCCACAGGAGTAGAAAGGGCTTTCTCCTTCCAATCTTATTTAAATGCCTGAGTTTAGGAATCACATGTCCTCACATCTTACTTTTGAATCAGTTTTATATGTATTTTCAAAATGCCTTCTCTGTGTTACCCATTCCACTTTTTATCCGAGCCTTATCGTGCAGACATAGTAGGGTTATTATTTTTCCAAATTGCAAATGAACACACTGATCCCCAAGAGACGTGCTTGCCACCACTGAGCCAGCCATGGCAGGACCAGGATTAGAATGTTTGCAGGCCTTCCCATTGCGTATGTTGGGCAGGGTTGGGCGGGGAGCCAGTTTCTATAATGAAATCCCCCAGCAAAGGGTACAAAGTCTGCTGGGGTGAACGCAAGGCAGTCTGCTGGCCGAGGTCCACTTAGGAGCAGCAGAGAATAGTACACGGCCGATTACACTCCGTCCCACTTCCAGGAAGTTATTACTTTCTGAAGGAGTCACAGATGTTCTCATCACCTGCTTATTAATGGACTGTGTTACGGGTCTCAGAGTGGACAGATGAAATCAGCAGTGAATACAATCAACTATGTGACCCCTCCCCCCAAAAATACCCTAACCAGCACTAGTGTTGGGACCCTGTAGGCCAGAAGCAATTTAGCCACAGCATTTAGTGAGCAACTGAGCATCTCTGAGGTGCCCAGCCTGTGCTCACACTGGAGTAGAGTCACAGACAAATCAGACACTGCCCCAAGCCCCAAGGGACTCACAGTCTGCCAGGGAAGGCAGACACAGAAACAACTAGCCAGAGAACAACGTCCCATGTGTTAGCCTGGAGCCCTGGACCAAGTGTGAAGGAGGGAGCCTGAGTTCTTCCTCGGGGACCAGAGAGGCTTCCCAGAATAGGAGGCATTTGAACTGTACTTGTGCCATTGAACATGCTTGCCAGGAGGAGACGAGGAGGCGGCGCTCCTGACAGGGCACCTGCCCAGGGTTCCATACTCGGAGACCCGTACACCTGAGGTGGGAAAGTGCTGTAGCTCCAGCTTCTCAACTCTGACTTTGCAGAGGGGTGGGCTGTCCAGTCAGCTCTACTATCGAAATGGAAAGAGAACCAATTGGCCTCACTTTGGTTTGGTTGATGGTTTGTATTAAGGAGGCGATGAGACTGAAGAGGGCAAGATTTGGAACAAGAGAACTTGGGCCTAAAGCTCAACTCTGCTTCTTACCAGTCATGTGACCTTGGGCAAATCATTTCACCTTCTGAGCCTTGGTTTTCCATCTTTAAAATGGAAATGATGGCTCTGCGCCCGTACACAGTGGTTAAGGCGCTGGCCACATGCACCAAGGCTGGTGGATTCAAACCCAGCCCGACCCAGCTAAACAATGACAACTGTGACAACAACAAAAAATAGCTGGGCGTTGTGGCAGGCATCTGTAGTCCCAGCTACTTGGGAGGCTGAGGCAAGAGAATCACTTAAGTCCAAGAGTTTGAGGTTGCTGTGAGCTCTGACACCACAGCATTCTACTGAGGGCAACATAGCGAGACTCTGTCTCAAATAATAATAATAATAATAATAAATAAAATGGGAATGATAAATTTACATTTACTTGAGTGTGAGCTGCCGATAGGTTATCAGTGAGGGGATTTGGGATGGGATGAGTCAGCCTGTCATTCACTCCGAGTTGGAAAGGACTCTCACATGTCATCCAGGTCAAACTGAACCTGCTAAGTGAGTCCCATCTCTGACACCTGTGCCAAGTGAGTTTCCAGTTTCTTTAGTTGTCTTCAGTGATGGAAGCTTACCACCTCGCAGCACAGCCCATCCTATTGTTGGACATCACTAACAACTCCCAGCTCAGCTCTGTGGCGTGCCTTCAGAGTCACAAGATTCATCCCCACACTCAATTCATCCATCCATCCATCCATCTATCCATTCATCCCTTTATTCACTGGTACGTGCTGAGCACCATGACTGTCAGACACTTTTCTAAGTCCTGGGAATGCAACAGGAGAACAAGGCAGACACCAGCTCTGTCCTCGTGCAGTTTACAGTTTTGTTCACCTTATTTCATGACACGTATGTGACAGAGGCAGAAGAGGAATTAGGACTATTCCCACCTAAGAGATGGGGAAATGGGATGGTGGTGGTGATGGTGATGGCTAATATTTATAGATGCTTAGAATGTATCAGGTGCTTGGTACACTTTAGGGGGCCTAATCTCATCAGCTCTGTGAGATAAGCCCTATTGATATCCCCATTTGTAGATGCTCAAACTTGTGGCACTGAGGAAATAGAGGTTCAAAGAGGTAATGTTTGCATGGGGCCACACGTCAAGGAAGAGACCCACGCATACACTGTCTCTGGACTTGAGGCACTGAGACATTTCAGAGCAGCAGCTCAGGGGCCAGGGCTGAAGCTGCTGCACTTAGACCCTGTGTTCTTACTGCCACCTCTGGAGAGTCGTGTGGGAGCCCAGGCTGTGTCCACACATGTGGAAGCCTGACATGAGTGACTTCCAGTCCACCCCACCCACAGCTGTGTTCACTCCACCCCCTCACCCCCACCCAAGCACATCCCAAAGGCACAGAGTGGGTGAGATCAACCTCTCCCACCCTCAATGTGAACTGAGGACCAGGAGTCATCCCAGGGCAGTGGGGGCGGACTCCTGCTGGGTGATGCCAAGGGCAGCCTCAGGTTCCTATGCTTCAGAAATCCTGCTGGAGGTCCATCCCAGCATCCAGGATCCTGTTGCTCCCAGGGAGTGCAGTGTTGGGTGGCAGGGCTAAGGACGGATTACTATGTGCTAGATCACAGCTCCTGGGTAATCCTTGTTCGTGTAACTTGCTAGGCATGAAATTGGAGGTGGGGGTGTTTAAGCAGCTGCAGCCCCTCCATAGCCAACACCAGGTTAATAGTTCTGTTCTCTGCACCTGAGCACAGGGAGCATAACCAGGTTCCTTGACCACTGTGTTGAGAGGAAGCCCTTCCTGATTCCTCCCGCTCTCTGCCCAGCCCTCCCCTCCTTAGCTGCCAATGCAAAGGAGAATTGTAAGCCCTAGAAACAGGGTGATGGGAGCTCCTCAACAACAGATGGACTCAAAGGACTGAGGTGGCTGGTCCTGTCCCTGTGGCACCTTGAGCAGGTGATCTAAGCTCTTTAGTTTTGTTTCCTTATACCATACGCGGGGTCTCAGTGAGGTAATCCATGTCAGAGTGCCCTGTAAACCAGAGGCTCCCTACTAATGTCAGATACTGGAATCAGCAGCGAGCACAGCTGCTAACACAGATGACAATAATGATACGCAGAACACAGCTCTTGGAAGTGTTTTACACAGCCTGTAACTAGTGTTTGGAATGACTCTGTCTCTAGTACCTAAAACTTATTATGTGCATTATGTATTTTTTGTGCATTCAAGTCACCTGAGAGGCTTTACAAACATCAGACCTGGGGATTCCAATTCAGTGAATCTGGGGTGAGACAGGGATTGGTCTCTGTTGTTTTTTGTAGTTGTTGTTGAGAGATAAGGTCTATTTTGCCCAGGCTGGTCTTGAACCCTTAGGTTCAAGCAGTCCTTGCATTTCACCTCCTGAGTAGCTAGGACTGTGGAGGCACATACCAGCTCTCTGTTTTTAACTCCAGTGCTAGCGGTCTAAGACCACCTCTGCTGCAAGTCAAGGACACTACAGGACCATTGGTAGCATCCCGGGGGACCTTTCTCTGCACTAATGTGGCTGTTCCTAAAGCTCCCTGCACTGAGTGTCCAGAACACAAAGCTGTGTGGTGAAGGGACCCAGCTCTCCTCAGTCCACTAAACAAGGTCTAGGAATCCCTAAAATCAGGAGGTGTGGTGGCTCACACCTGTAATCCTAGCACTCTGGGAGGCCAAGGTGGGTGGACCCCCTGGGCTCAGGAGTTCGAGACCAGCCTGAGCAAGAGCAAGACCCCCATCTCGACTATAAAAATACAAAGAATTAGCTGAGCATTGTGGTGGCGCCTGTAGCCCCAGCTACTCAGGAGGCTGAGGCAGGAGGATTGCTTGAGCCCAAGAGTTTGAGGATGCTGTGAGCTATAATGCCTTGGCTCTGTCTCAAAAAAAAAAAGGGAATCTTTGCATTCAAAGCTTTTTCACAGTTGCTTTTATGCTGCTTTCTTTTTTTTGAAACAGAGTCTCACCATATCGCCCTCTGTACAGTGCTGTGGCATCACATCTCACAACGACCTCAAACTCTTGGGCTTAAGTGATTCCCTTGCCTTAGCTTCCCAAGTAGCTGGGACTATAGGCACTCACCACAATGCCCAGCTATTTTCCTGTTGCAGTTGTCATTGTTGTTTAGCTGGACTGGGCCAGGTTCGAACCTGTAACCACTGTAACCACTGTGCTACGGGGCTGACACTGTAACCACTGTGCTACGGGTGCCGAGCCTACACAGCTTTCAGTATCTGAAACCAGTACATTTCATTCTAAAACCAGTAATTTTCATTCCCTGCCCTATTCCCGGGGTTGACCTCCTAAATTTTATTCAGCTAGTTGCTTTCAATCTTCAGGTCATTTTCTTTAAGTCAGGTGTTTGGAGGCATAATTTACACACAATAAAAGTCATCCTTCTGTGTCTAGTTCTGTGTGGTTCACAAATGCGCAAAGTTGTGCAACCACCAGTGTGATGGTAACACAGAACCCCTCCAACACCCCGCCCCCAACTCCCTCCTGGCCCTTTGTGGCCAGCTCCTCCTTCCACCCCCAGACTGTGTCACCACTCAGCTGTGTTCCTTCTGTGTAAGTCTGTCTTTTCCAGAATAGCATATAAATGAAATCATTCAGTGTGTAAGTATGTAACCTTGGAGTCTGCTTGCCTCACTCGGGATGATGGATCTGCGGGCCATCCACTCTGTCGCAGGCATCAGTAGTTTGCTCCTTTTGTTGCTGAGCGGCTTTTCACTTCCTGTATGTGCACAGCTTTCCTTCCTGGGTGAATTCATTTGCCTTTCAGCTTTTCTTTCTTTCTTTTTTTTTTTTTGGACACAGAGTCTTGCTCTGTCACCCAGGCTGGAGTGCAGTAGCATCATCAGAGCTCACTGAAACCTCAAACTCTTAGGCTCCAGAAATCCTCCTTTATCAGCCTCCTGAGAAGCTGGTCTTACAGCCATGTGCCACCACACCTGGCTAATTTTTGTGTTTTTTACAGAGGCAGGGTCTTGCTCTTGCCTGGCCTGATCTCAGACTCCTGACCTAAAGTATCTTCCTGCCTTGGCCTCCCAAGTTGCTGGGATTACAGGCGCCCCTCCCCACCATGACTGGCTAATTTTTCTATTTTTTTTTATGAGGTCTCACTCTTGCTCAGACCAGTCTTGAACTCCTGGCTTCATGTGATCCTCGCGCCTCCACCTGAGCAACCCTGCCCTGCTGCCTTTCACTTTCTATAGTATTCATAGTATTTCTATTTCCCAGAAATACTATGCAGCAAGAAATGCAATTTGTTTGATTCATATGTAAATCTTTCTGCACTGGCTGCTTCAAAGGTCAAAAGACTCATCTCTCAACTTTTTTTTTTTTAAAATTACCTACAGTGTGCAGCAGCCAGGGCACATAGTCCAGTCCTGACAGGGCTCAGACAGAACCACACCGAAGGCAGGGGCCTGGGCATAATCTGAGCACTCCGCAGCAATGGGAATGTGGGCCCAGAGTGGCCAGATTTTCTAGTTTCTGATTTCACAAGAAAAGAAAGAAGTCTGGATTTTTGTTAAATATCCTAGTCTTTTTTTTTAATGTAAGTAACTAATTTGGGGCATTTTTAATCACTGTGCTGGCTGCCACGTAGATTGAATCCCTGGCTCCCTAGCTCATGACCTGTGGCTTCTGAGGGCTGCAGGGAGGTTTGCTCTTTGTGCCTCCTCTTTGCCCTCTGGGGAGGACTGATGTGGACAGCAGGGAGAAGCCAGGGGCTTCTTGCAAAGCAGACTCAGGACTGCTTCTTGCAAAGCAGACTCAGGACTCCCAACCTCTGAGGGAGTGGAGAAGGGGGGAAAGGGTTGGGAGTTCCTTGGGAATTGCTGCTTTTATAAGGCATGACTCTCAGTTGTCACTGTAGGGAGCTCATAAGAATACAGAGCCCCAGGAGCCCCAGGACCCCTGGTCAGTGAGCCCATTTCATTGGCCAGGGAAGGCACAGTAGCAATGGCTGAGAACAAGTGCCCCAGTCTGGCCCCGGTCCCCAGGGCACCCTTCCCTGCAGTCTCCCTGGGGAATCAGAGGTGTGAAGAGCAGGCAGAAGACTAGGGTCATTGAGTCACTCAGCGATGGACAATGGGAGTGCAGACAGCAGCTGTGAGCACAGGCCCTGGAGCTGGACTCTTGAGTTTGGCTCTTGGTCCCACCACTGCTAACTGCAGGGCCTTCTTGCCCTGCCCCTGCATCTGCCAGATGTGCATAGTAAAGTCAGCCTCATAAGGATAGCAAGGACTCAATTAGTTAATGCCTGTAAATCCTTCTCACATGCATTAATTATAAAATTTTATTTTTACCTATTCATTTGTTTTACTTTATGTTTGTATTTCTGTTATTGTATTTACCCTGTGCCTGTCTCCTATGGGGGATTCGGACATGATGAAAACCTCATGCTAACCCTGGAGGAGTTCAGATGTCAGATCTGGACACTAGAGAAGCAGGGCACCCGGGCAGCACCGCCTACCCTCAGTGCCCATGGGAGTGTGACAGGACCTGCAAGGGCAGGGGGCCCCAAGAAGGAGGACGGTGGGGGTGGGTCGGGGAAGGGGTGTGTTGTGAGAGGGATGGGTAGGATCCCAGGATGCAGAGAGGAGGGTGCAGGCATCTCTCTGGGCTGTCTTGGGGCTAGGGAAGTGGAGGGAACCACATGCCTAGAATGATAAGGAGAGAATGGCTGCAGCGGGAGGAGCCAGTGGGAGAGGAGCCAGTGGGAGAGGAGTTGTGATTTGGTGAGAGACACTGGGACAAGTCTGGTCTTTTATCCTGCAGGGCAGGATGGGATGATGTGGCAGGGAATGGCATCTGCGTTGAGTGTACAAGCCAGGGTTGTGTAAGGTGACTCAGTTATTTGCTGAGCTAAATCTTGCAAGGGTGGCTTCCTCTCCCCTGTTTGCCTCCTCACCCCATAGACCCTCTGACTCACAAGTACAGCCTCCTTCCTGCCCCAACGCCTTGGTATACCCCATCTCCCCGCCTCCTCTCCCCACTCCAACTTGCTGGGCTTTGATGTACCAGCTCAACCAGGCTCTGTACGGAGTATACTCTTTTTTCTGGACCCTGTCCCCCAAATCATCCCCCACTCAAACTGGAAACCCAGGAGGAAGCCTTCCATAAAGAGTGCTGAGACCCTCTGGCTACCACCGCACAAGCAACATCAGTGCTGGGGAAAGGGAGAAAGGGGAAGAAGGGCCAGCGTAATGTTGGTGGGTGCATTGCATCTGTTAGTCCAAATGGTGATAATCGTTCAGCAATAATGCTCCGTAATATAATGACCTTACCTTGAGTGCTTTCAGTGGGGCAAGCACTTTGCGTGCATTATGACATTTAACACTCACAGTTGTTACAGAGAGGCCCCAACTCCCTGTTAAGTGAACATCCCATGGAGAGGAAGGCCTGGGTTTGAATCCTTCCTGTGCCCCTTCTTCCCTAGGTGACCTTGGGCATGTTACTTACTGCCTGTGCCTTGGTTTCCTGCCCTATAATAAGGGGAAGATAATAGCACTTGCCTCACTGTTGCCAGAAGGATTAAGTCAGGATTGGCAAAGTGCTCAGAACTATGCCTGACATTTAGCAAGTCCAATGCTAAGTGACAAATACATTCAGACATGCAACATGTTGCTTTGTCCACCTTATAAACAAGGAAACGGAAGCATTTGCGTCTAGGGACTTTCTAGTAGCTTCATGTGGTAAACACAGCCTGAGCCAAGTCATGTGGCAGCCATTATATACACATTGACGCATTTAATCCCCACGTCAGCCCCACGAAGAACCACCATTATTATGCTCATTTAACAGACAAATAGGGCCCGGGAAGTATAGCAACTTGTTTCTGACAGGAGCTGGTAGAGTTTCTCTCGCCGGGGTCCATCCATCCACTTCCAGGGTCGACACTCCTGCTTCCTGGGCTCACCTGGTCTCTCCGTTCATGCCCTGAGCCGGAGAGGGAAACCCTCAGTTTCCCATGCAATGTGGAAGGTGGGGGCGAGCAGGGCAAAGGGCAGGTTGAGAATGCAGGACAGAGGGACACCATGTCTGCTGGGACAGATGGTGATTCACCTCCAGGCAGGGCGGGAAGAACCAGTGTCGTTGGACCGCAGAGCTACCATACTTTCTTTAGCTTTAGCAGAGATGAGCCTGAGTGGTGAAGAGCAGCAGGGATCACTCTGGGGAGTACTGAGGGGGTCTAGAAGTTTCAGGAAGTTGTTGTCCAAGCTGGGCTGCTGCTCATTGGCAGTTCTGGAGTGGTTCTGGAATGTTCAGTGTTCGAGAACATTTAGCTCAGAAATGGAGGACGGTAGCTGGAAAGGCTCCATTGCAGGTCTGCGGTGTGCACTTGTGTGAGCTGTGCCCTGCACAAAGGCAGCTGGCAGGGGACAGGTGGGGGCTGAAGTCTATTCTGTTCCACTCACTAAGCCCCAGACTCTGGACTGTATCAGCCAGAGGAAGAGGTGCCTTATCTATTTTCACAAACTGCCCTGTGGACCAGACTGGTCCTGCCTCTGTGGAAGGGGTGAGTCCAGACACTTTATCCACAAAGGTGAGTCTGCAAGGCCAGACGATGCCAACGTTTTGACACTTGGGCAACCACAACTTTGATTTCCTTAGGCACCAGGGGGCCCTGAAGCAAAGAACCCAGCCTGAGACCAGGGCTGGGATGAAATGATGTGCATGGAAGGGTGGGGCACTGGGCAACTTCTAGGGCTCCGTGAGGTGCTTATGAAACAACACAGGGCCCCCAGGAGGGCCCATGAAAGGAGCAGGTGGGGGTCAGATCAAGAGGATATAGATGAAGCTGAGGAAGAAGCCGATCGAGACCCCTGACCCTGGGGCTGTGACCCCAGCTCACTGTGGAGTCAGGAGGTGGAGCTCTTGAACCAGCTTGCACATGTGCACACGCGTATCTAAGTGGGCACCATGAGGGAAAAGCACTCCAGTAGAATGAATTATTTCGAAACCCAAGAATCCAAAAAGGATAGTAGGTGTGCCCCTGCCAGAGGCACTGCCACCCTTGAGGCCACGTTCTGTCATGTGGGAAAAGTGACGTTCTGTCACTTGTGTTTGCTGGGTGCCCACCAGCCACCGGGCCAGGTGTTTTGCATAATTACCTCCTTCTCTTCTCCACCCCTTATCCTCTTGGTTTCTGTAGTAACGTTGGCATTCAGTGGCATAAAGAAAGAAAAGGGGGATACCCCCTTCTGAGCTTCAGCAGGGCTGCTGGCCCCAGGGGGTGCTGTGAGGTGTGGCTGCACAGCCATGGGCCTGATTATCACTGTCCTCTCACCAGTGGTCATCCCTACTGTACCCTATTAGCTTTCTGGTTGTAGGCTTCTCACGCTCTCACCCCAAAATAGGTGCTGCAGATCTGGGCATTACATCCTCATATGCAGACAGGGGCAGGAACGGTGCACTGACTAGCATGCCAAGACGGGGCTTTTGCTTTGTGTCTCTCTTCTTATTGATGAGAAAAACATCTTCCCCAGAAGCCTCGCAGCAAAATTCCTCTTATGTCTCGTTGGCCAGAACTGATCATGGGTCCTGTCCTGAGGGCAGGGATACCCCATGGGGGAGCGGACAGGTGTGTGTGGGGGGCGGAGTGGCTGGCATGTGTCCAGTCAGCAGCACCTGCCTACTTCTCTTCTCCAGCACTTGACCCACTGTTCTCAGAAACACCCAGATGGTAGAGTTCTGAAGTTGTGTTCAATGCCCACCTCCCTCTGAAGCCACTCACCCAGCCATTAGTTATTGCTGGTTTTCACATGCGTGGGAACCATCCTAAGAAGTAGGTATTATCAGTGCCTATGTTTACAGATGAGAACCCAAGCTCCAAAAGGTTAGTGAATTTGTCAAGGGGTGTCTGATACCTAGTAAGGGTTGGGATTCAGACCCAAATCCATCTGACTTTAGAGTCCTCGTGCATTCTGAGCCTCAGAGCTGACATGTAGGCCCATGTATAAGGCCCAGCTTACAGCCTTACAGAGAAGTGAAGCTCTATGTAGGAAAAGAGGATCAATCAACCAGGAACTATACACCAAACGCCAGGTGGAGGTGGCACCCCCAAAAATGTTCCCAGGTGCTCAAGGGGGGTGGGTCCCCACAAGATGGTTAAGGACCCAGTGGGGCCAGTTCATTTTTTTCTTGCACTAGCAGCCACATTGGAGAAAATGCTGACATACCCGGATGGGGAGAGCCCTTCCTCCTAACCTGTCAGGGGTGAGATGCTCCTACTGGCAGCTGGAGTGGCTGCCCAGGAGGGCACATGTCATCCCCCAGCATTGCTGGAGTGGGCTTTCTCTCGGTTTCTAGGAAAAAACTCTCTCTGTTGACCTTTAGCAATAAAGGGATAGGGGGCGAGAGAGTGATGGGCAGCCAGGCCTCCCAGGCTTCCAGGCTTCCAATGCCTAGAATTTAGGAGCTAGAAGATGCTTGATGGTTATCCTTCTGGTGATGTGAGTGCCCTGAGGCCACCCTCCCACATCTGTGGCCTCTGCTCTTCACCCCCACGGTCCATCTGCACCGTGCACAGCCTTCATGGGCTCACGTGGCATTCCTGATAATTTGGATGTGCAAAGGAGAGACAAATAAGTTCTTCAGTTTTTTTGAAGCTGATCTGGTCTCATTCAGGAGCCCCACTTGGAAGAGGAACGGTGATGAAACACGCAGCCGGGTCCAGTGGAGTCAGTCTGGTTCAGTGATGAGTAACGTAAAGGCCCAGCCTCTGGGGTAGTTTGGCATCTGCTTGAATGACTCCAAAGGACTCATCTTCCGGAGCTTGTCCTCCTCTGGCCTCTGATAATACAGATGGTCGAGGCTCATGTAACCTTAGGGCCCCAGGTGCTGGGGGAGAAGGAGACCTCTGCCTCTGCACTGGGCCTTACACATATCCTGGCTGCTGTCCCTGAGCTATTGACTGGTCTCTGCTGTTCTGGGCTGTTCTTTGGGCATCTCCTGCTCTTGTATGCAACTGGCAAACTCGTGGTGCCTTCTTTTCTTGTCCCTGACGGCAGGGCCCATCCCTAGCCAAGCCCTTGCTGACCTTGCAGGTTGAGATACCAAATCTCACTAACCATCTTGTCCTCACCTGGGCAGTCTTCCCCACAGCCTCGGAGGTAGTCACCTCGGCCCCTTACCAAGCCAACCTCAGGTGGCCTGTGGCTCTCAGACCCCCCACATCCCACTCAGGGGTGTACAGGGACTGCTGTGTCCACCCCATCAGCCAGGAGCTGCACATGCCTTGGGAGGACACCCCAGGCCCCTCTGTCCAGGCCTCTGGGCATCTAAATTTAGTGCAGCCATCTGTTTGGCCCACTGTTGCAAACAGTGTTTTCTCTCCTTCCAGAATCCCAACCAGGAAGTCAGAGAGAGACTTCTGCGTTCTCAGACCATTCTCGGTCTACCCAGTGCATTTACCCCTGAGATTTGGCCCAAAGTACAGAAAATCAGGGTTCAGGCCAAACCTTCTCTTCCCTGTCTCCGTTTCCTTCTGTTTTATAGTCCCACAGGCTGCAATGGATAGGCCTTCGCAGTCCTCCTAGTGACTGCCCTGGAGCCTTCCATGATGCAGGTAGCCAGGCAGAATTCTTCCTTGGCTAACACGGGGAGACAGGGATTGAGAAAAGCCCTCTCTCAACAATTCTGGCTCCTGGGACTACTTCACTGCTGCAGAACCTTATTTAAAGTGTCAGAGTCTGAATCTGCTTTGACAGAACGCACCCTGCCTGCGTAAATAGGTGCCCTTCAAAGAGAGGAGGGAAAGTCATGACTAGTAAGAGCAGAAGAATTAAGTGTGCTCTGTATTTTTTCAGTGACAGCCGTGCCCTTCCCCTTTCTCTCTGACCTCTTCTCCACACCCTTCCTCTTAGCTCATGGCTTCTACTACCAAAGTTTGAACCCTCTGAGGCAGCGGTTCTCAACCTGTGGGTCGGGGCCCCTTTTTAACAATGAAAATGCATTGCGGGATTGGGAAGGTTGAGAACCACTGCTCTGAGGGGAGGAGCTGGCGGGTTGAACCATCACCACTGAATGTGGGTCCCTCCTATGGAGCAGAGCTTGGAATTTGGGGACTGAGGCTGCTGCAGGGGAACGGTTTGGCCAAGGATCCACATCCTTTCTTTGCAGTGTCCTAAATTAACTAGTAGATTCTTTTTACAAGGCAGCAAGAGTGAGGGGGGGAGAACATCATGAGATAGTCACCAGAGAGGTTTCAAACAAAACCCCTTTTATTTTCTCAGTAACATTAAGTTCAATCAAAAAGTTCCTGCTCTGGTTTCTAGACCCTCGGCTGGTGAGACCCCTTGAATTGTTTCCAGAGAGCGAGAGGAAATGGTTACTCCTACACACACCCCCTGGGGACAGTGTCGGGTGGACAGAGCAGTTTATCCCCAGATAAGCTCTGTGCATGTGGCCTGGCTTCTGCTTCTCTTCTCTGTGGGCAAGTTAATGTCCTGCTGTCCCTATACTGTAAATGATTAACAGTAATGTAAAAAGAATTTCAGCTTTGCCTTTCTCATTTGGGGCACTGAGAGATGGACTTCCTTTTTCTCTAACAGAGATACTACTACGTGTGTCTTCCATCCCCTCCCACCCCCTCTCCTGGCTGTAGTTTGGATAGAGAGGAAGGCCCAAGCTGTGTTACCACGTCCTTCAGGGAGTTTGTCAGCCCATCTTTTTTCACACTTCCAGGTGACAGGGAACAAGGTCTTGGTCTGTGAGCTGGGTGGTATGAGGGTCCCCTGGCTATAGGAACTAGCAAATAGGACTCCTCTGCTGGACCCTAGAACCATGAGAAAGCCCCAGGGCATCTCAGATTGCCCCCTTGCCTAGCACACTTGGTGTATTGTTTAAGGAGGTGTATTGTTGACAGGAAGCGCCATCAGCCTATGCCCTGTGGGCGTGACCATAAATACAGGAGCCCCACGGTGCCCCAGGGATGCCTGGTGGTGAGATTCCTCAGATGGGGAGACCCTTGCATCAAGGGTACCCACTGTGTGCCAAGAGCGGGCCAGGTGCTCTGAACACAGGATCCCAGATTATCCTGAGAGTCAGACAGGGCGTTTCTTGGGCCAGGAGCCTTGGTGGTGGCAGCTGTGTGTGGCTGCCTGGCATAGCCTGGCCTTTAGCCTTGGCTATGAAACAGCCTTTTTAAAGAAGTTGCTCAGCCTCAGCTGCCATGAGGTCAGGGGGTCATGAAGGAGAGTGTGAGAAGCAGAGCCTCGTGGAAAGAGAACGGGGATGAGGACTGGAAGTCCCGGGTTGATGAGCTCTTAGTGTGAGCACCGCCTTGCGACTGGCCAGCTGGGATTGCAGAATAAAGCCCTACAGGGATATATCAGGCCTGGCTCTTTTACTGACTCTCCTACAGCAAGGTGGTTGTCAAGGGCACATGGGGTCACCTACAGCACTTTTTTTTTCCTGGATTAATGTAAGGGCACATATGATTAGGTTACCTCGTGTCTGTAGATGTTGTAGTTAATCCTTTACCCAGCAGGTGTGCCAGATGCCTGTACATTGTGCCCACTAGGTGGGAGCTTCCTGAGCCCCCTACCCCTTACTCCCCTCCCCTCATCCTCCCCACCCACTTCTTGAGTTTAATTGTGTTTTTTCCTGTGTGGGCCCACCTGCAGCACTTTGGGTGGTACAAATTGATTTACGTAAGAATTTTGATAAAGCAGTCACAGCTCACAAAGCAGGCTGGCACACAGGCGTATTTCACTGACTCCTCCCAATTATCCTAGGAAAAAGGTATGAATTAGATCCATTTTACAGATGAAGAAACTGGAGAGGTCCAGGGATGTATGAAAGGTCACAGAGCTGAAGCTCCAGAGGGCACCGTACTCTTTGCAGTGCAGCTCAGGGACCAGTCTGGCTCCTGAAGTCATGTTAGGCAACATGTTAGGAATGCAGGTTCCCAGGCCCCTCTAGCCTTCCTGAATCTGGAAGGGGATGAGGCTTAGCAACCTGTGCTTTAACAGGGCATCCAGGTGATTGTGGTGCACACTCATGTCCCAGAAGCACTCGACCCTCACAGCACTTCTCAGCCGTGGAGTCACCTGGGGAACTTGTTAAACTGGATTCTGATTCAGATCTAGGGTAGAACTTGGGATTCTGCATTTCTGCCAGTTCCCAGGTAATGCCAGTACTGTTAGTCCATAGGCAGGACCTTGAAGAGCAAAGAGCAGGAGTCACCTGCGGCGGTTTGGCTAAAATGCACATTCCCTGGCCCATTCCCAGAGAGTGGCATTCTGCAGACCTGAAGTAAGACCGAGGAAGCTACATTTCCACAAACACCTCTGGTGAATTCTGCACCAGGTGACCTGGAGCTCACACTCTGAGGCTCCGTTCTCTGGAGCTCATGCTTGTAGACTGTCCAGCCTGGCCTCGCTTTCGAAGGTTTCCCCCTTCCCTGGGCCTCCCCACTGACCCTGAACCACCCAGAAGATCTCCTGCCAGACTGTGGGCTAAGGGGTGAGCTGAAGGCCATCTCTGAGCCAGCAGGGCCCTCAGTCCCTCAAAATAGGTCAGGAGTCTGGCACAGACCAGTCCCCGTGGCTACAAATAGGAACCATCTGTTGGACCTGTGTTTCCAGCTCCACTGGCCCTCTCTGTTTGGCCAGGGGAATGCAGCGCTCAAAACCCCAATAGGCGCTTCCCTGGGTGGGGACTGGGGGCCTCTCGGCCACTGCCTTCTCTGACACTCCTACTGGGTCTGCCTGCTAGGGAGAGGTGACAGCACCGGATCCTACCACCTCTAGGACAGGAGGCTTGCAACGTAGGCTGGTGGGCAGAAGACGCTGCTGTGTGACCTTGGAGAAGTCATTTCCCCTGCTCTGAGCTTGTCTGTAGAATGAGAGGCTGCATTTTAGGGGACCCCAGGTCCTTTTCTGCTCTGGTGGCAGGCTATAGTTTCATGAAAGCCTTTTCGTGTCGGGACCACAGGGAGGAAAAGTTGGGCCGGGAGGGAGGCAGACATTCCCTTTTTCTGTCTCTCTGCCTAGGTTGGCTGTTACGGGATCTGGTCCTGTGGCTATGGGATGGGCAAGGCTTGCAGGCTAGGAGCACCAAGAGGGCTTTTAGAGGCTTTATGGGGGGAGGTGGGGTTGCTTTTCCATATTCCTGACTCCTGTTCTTCACTTACTCATAAGCATTTATCAGTATGGTATTAAGCCTAATGCTAAGGTCTGACAAACTAAGGAAGAATGAGATGTCGTCTCTGCCCTCACTAACATTCAGTGCAGTATATAGTATATAGTAGAGGCCTTGGTGTTAGACCTGAGTTCAAATCCCAGCTCCTCTACTTAAATGACCTTGGACAAGCCCAATCACATTGGGAAATGGGGGTAATAATTATACCTATTTCTTGAGGTTATTTTGAAGATTATAAGATCTAATGATTGGAAAATGCTTAGCTCATAGTAAGCACTAAATACTTGTTGGCTATTGTTATTAGTGGTAAGCCAGGAGCAAGGGGTGCACAGCATGGAATCTGTGGGTTTCAGGAAAGATTCCCAGCTCAGGGATCATCTTGGAGGGGGTGAGAAGGTCTCCTCAAGAGACCGAGGCAGATGGCTTAGCGCATGTGCTCAGTGGTTAGGGCACCGGCCTCATACACCAGGGCTGGCAGGTTAGAATCTGGCCTGTGCCTGCTAAACAATGACAACCACAACAAAAAATAGCTGGGCATTGTAGCAGGCACCTGTAGTCCCAGCTACTTGTGAGGCTGAGGCAAGAGAATCACTTAAGCCCAAGAGTTTGAGGTTGCTGTGAGCTGTGACGCCACGGCACTCTTCTGAGGGCGACATATTGAGACTCTGTCACAAAAAAAAAGATTGAGAGAGACTGAGGCAGAGGAGTCTACAGCCTTCTCCTCACTCATCCGGCCCATACAGCATAGCAGAAAGGTTGCAGGGATCCAGGGTAAATGCCTAGTCTGGGAATAGGCTTTGTTTGTGGCTGTACCATTGGGTGATGAGCAGACAGCAGTATCCGTGGCTGATGGGCTTGTTCTATTCTCCCATCTACAGACTGTTGAGGGGCGCCACGCCAGCCATACCTGTCCCCACTTGACTTTGCTGTACTCCCTGATAGCGTGAGGGAGACAGGGGGAAGGTGGGCAGCAGGGCAGGATTCCCATTTCATGGATGAGAAGGATGCGGGGCGTGCCCAAGAGGCCCCCTGAGGTGGAGGTGGCCTGGAAGCCAGGCATCCCGTGTTTGCTGTGGGTGGAGAGGAGGACAGTGGAGTGACTCCACATCAGAGCCTTCCTTGGTCCCTGTACATCCCATGCAGGAAGTCCCAGGTGTGGAGGTCCCATTTAATTCTTTTCTAGGATGTGACTTTTAGGGGCTAATTGATGTCTTACCAGCAGTGTCCAATAGAACACTCTGCAGTGATGGAAATGTTCTATAATCTCTGCTGTCCCATATGGGGGCCACTGGCCACATGTGGCGATTGAACACTTGAAATGTGGTTAGTCTAACTGAGAAACAGAATTTTACATTTAACTTTAATTAAATTGAATTTAAACAACCATGTGTGGCTAGTAGCTACCAATTACAGCCTACCCTTAGGTACAGAGACAAGAGCAGATATTCTCAAATGTCAGTGTCCATAGACACATGCTCCTCATATCCTGATGTACAGCCCAGTTTGGAAATGACCATGCCAAGGGTCTTGGAGATGCTGTATTGAGGAAAATGGCAAAAACCACACAGTTCATGCAGCCTCCCGTGGCCCATCTGTCTGTCTCTGTGGCCACTACCTTATGTTCTGTCATTTTATTTCCATTACTGTTTAACTCTAGCCCAACTACACATTCAGTGATGTCACTTTGGTACCTTGAAATTAGAGGGAAGCATAGAGGGAGTATTTACACCATGGAAATTGGCAAACACTGTAAACCAGGGCTTCCCCTCCCTCAGGGAGCTGGTTATTAAACATTTACCAGCACATCCCTGCCTTAGACCCGCTGCCAGAGACCTTCTTTGAGTGTTCAGAAGGCACCAAGCACTGTGTGGATATAGTCATGAATGAAAGAGAATTCCCTGCTCTCTTGGAGGTGACATTCTAGTGGAAGAAAAGGGTGCAAAACCAGATAAGCAAAATATATAGTATAATTGATGGTGACACATACTTATTTAGGGTGTGTGGGAAAAGACTCACTGTGAGGTGACTTTAAAGAAAAGTCCAGAAGGAAATAAGAAAAGAAAAGAAGTCATGTGAGTACAAGGGGAACATGAAGGAGAAATAATGTCATCACAAGCACACCATGTTACAGATAAGAGAACTGCAGCTCGGGGGGGTTGGGGACTCATCACAAGCACACCATGTTACAGATAAGAGAACTGCAGCTCGGGGGGTTCAGGGACTCATCCAAGATCAACCTGGGTGAGATGGAGCCAGGGTTCTGATGTACGTTACCTGGCTGCAGACTCCTCTCATAACCACTGCCATGATCTGGCCTGAAGGTGGGACAGGGCCAGTTAGTCACTGCCCGCCCCACCCCCCTGCCACCCTGTACCTCTGCTGACATTGACTGTGTTGTAGGAATTCAGAGGCAGCTCCTCAAGGAACCCCCAGGACCTCTGGAGGTCCAAATCCAGAGGATTCAGCAATATTAGAATGTTTAAGAGAGAAAATGTGTGGTCCAGCTTCTCTGTGCTGTAAGTTTCTTGAATGGCTACATCTTCTTAAGAGTCCTGGAAGCAGTAAGGGGCCAGCATCCTGGGCTAGACCAGAAATGGCAGAACTAGGTGGCAGGTCTATGAGAGAGGAGGAGGGGTCTGCCTGAGTGTCCCCAGAGAGTTAGCTGAGCCAGCTGGAACACAGGTTTCCATGGTTCTTCTCCTGCCAGAGGTTCTCAAATTGGGGTCCGGTTCCACGGTGTAGTCCCGGGGCCATGGCTTGAAGGTGTACTCAGCTTCCTTTTCAACTTCAATAAAAATAGCTCTGGTTTTGCTTGGTTTACATTCTGGAGTTCCGAGCAATATGATTTTATTTTGAGAAAGGATTCTGCTAAAATGAATAAGATTGTGCCCCTTCATTTTATAGAGGAGGAAACTGAAGCTTAGAGTATTCTGGAAATTACTTATGAACTTCTGAGGACTCTGGGCTAGTTCGTCTCTGCTCCCTCCAGAGTATTTGGAAACATGTACTATGCCCCATCTGTGTGTCCTGCTGTCCTGGGCTCAGGAAAGCAGAGCTGGAGGAGGCCCAGGTGACCAACTCTCACTCACAGACCCAGAATGCTGTGACAAATGAGACGGAGCTGTTGATAATGGCATCTTCCCTTCATCACGGCACAAAGCCCCCGTCCCCTGTGTTCTCACGTTCCTTTCTCATACAGATTCAGTTCTGATTGATACCCACATTTCACAGAAGAGGACACAAAGCCTAGAGTAGGAAGTGGCTCAACCCAGGCCACACAGCTAGTGGCCAAATAAGATGGAAAATGCCAGTCTTTCTCTGATGGTGCCTGGACAGGGCTTAGCTCTCCCATACATCCTGGTGGGCTGCCCTCCCCATGGTCTGAAGGGCGCATCTGGAAGGTCTCTGGGGCTCCTCAGCTGCAGGGCCCCCTGCCAGGGGGCTTCCTCCCCAGCCCTTTGTTGTCACTGTAGCCACAGGCTATCCCCTCACCTGAGCCAGTGACAAGGAAAACAACTGCCCTCATCCATTTTTGTGTTTCAGTTAAAGAACTAAATTTCAGTCATATCATCATCTAGAAAACATACCCCCTGGCCACAATACATCATTTTTGAGATCTGAGGACAGGATACAATTTGCTTCCACGTGGAGTGTACATAGTGATTATCTCAGAAGGGAAATAAAAGCCACCCTCCACTTCTTGAGAGGCTATAAGGGCCATTCAGCTGCAAAACGAATACTTCTTCCTTCCGGCCCCCCCCCCTCTCAGGGGGAGACTGGGATGGCCCTGGGCCCAAGGGGAGGCTGCCAGGGAGCAGGCCCAGCAGCTGTGCACATCTGGAAGCCAGAGCCTCTCCCTCCCTCCGCCTGACCCAGCCCAACCCACGCCCCTTCTCCTCCTGACAGTGCCTGACCTCCCCAACGACAGCTTGGGTCTTTGAAATCAAAAACTGCCTCTTACAGGAGAAGGGGCAAGAGAGGATAGAACTTAGCGTCTTACAATCACCCGTCCTGTGCCAGACACCTTGCCAGGCACTTTACATTTGGTCACTTCATTGTATCCAGTGAGCTGGGTAACATTTTTTGTCATTTTATAGTTAAGTTACTCAGAGAGGTTGAGTAACGAGTCTAAAGTCACACAGCTAACAAGTGGCAGAGCCAAGGTAGAAACCATTAGATTCTTTCTGACTCCTAAAACTCTGCTTACTATGTAATTCCCTCACACTTTCATGTAGTGCTTTGCATTTATGGAGCAAGTGGGGAGGGTAAGAGTACGGATGGCGATAAAGTGAGACTCTGTCTCTACAAAAAAAAAAAAGTATGGATGGAGAGGCTGAAGGAGAGATGTGTTACATTGGATAGATCAGGGAACTAAAGAGTCAGAAGTTACTGGCTTAACAAAAAAAGGTATTGGCTGAAGTCTTGGTTCTACCTACTTTGAGAACGTGTGACTTTGGACAAGTCTCTTAATCCCTGTGAGCCTCAAATTTGTTACATATAGTATACTCTATATTGTCAATGGGACTGTAGCATTTGTCCAGCTCTGCCCGCTGGACAGCAGGGGAGCCAAATGAGGTGGCATCTGGCAGGATCATAGCTGTGGTGGGCCTTTGGAGTGGTTCCATGGGCTCTGGTCCCTTGCTGATACTGTGCTGTCAAGAGGCCCCAGTCAGAGAGCAGTACTGGATTCCGAGGGGACAAGGCATCCTGGGGACAAGGAGCCCAGAGGACATGGGGCTGCATAGCCAGAAGGAAGAACACAGCTGAGGAAGGGCTCATGGGGGAGGGTAAAGACCAGACTCTCATCCTGTGGGTAGGGGCAGACTCTCAGCCTGAAAATAAAACTCCTGAAACCTCGCCGGGCTGATGCCATGGCCCTAAGGTGAGGTTCCTAGATGAGGCACCTCCTTGTGCCTGACCTTGGCTGAGAGGGAGAGAGAGAGAGGAGATTCACAATTCACCAGAGTCACTGTGAGGCCACTGCTGAAACGGGGCCCTGGACCAGGCATGGGGTAGGGTGAGACTGTGCAGGAGCCGGAAGGAGTTGGATGGTCTGGTAACTTACAATTCGGTAACTGGAGAGAGAAAACGTGCTTAGAATAACTGACCAATCAATCAAATAAATAAATAAGAAATAACTGTCCAAGCATTAATCAGCTCTGTGGGATGGCCCAGGAGGAGGGGGCATTTGCCATGTGAGACCTGCTGTCATTCAGGGTCAGAGCAACCCAGCTGAGGTAGGGGAATTAATAGAGGGGGAAGCCTCCAGCCAGGGTGGGAGAACCCAGATAGTACTCTCTGGGCACAGAGTTCCTCCCTGTGGTAACATGATGTCTCTAATAAAGTAGAGGAACTCTATTCTCTTTATCTTGGGACTGGAAAGCCATCTACTTCCATCCAGTGTTGCACATTGCCCTTGACCTGAGGTCATCCACCTAAGTCTTGTACTCTACAGAGACAGGAAGGTCACTATCTATGAAGACAGCTACCTTTTCCATGTTAGGCAGCTCTAACCATTAAGAGAGTCCTTTTAGGGTGCTCAAATGTGTCCTGAAAGATTCAGACAGAGATGTGTCCTGCCCTCACTAGAAACAGCTGGGGGTTGGCGGGGGGATCTACCAGGGTCTGGATCGGGTTTGGGGAGTAAACAGGAATCAGGTCAGAATTTCAGGTTACCTCATAGCTACCCCCACTGATTTCTTGTGAAGGTCTGGGCAGCTCCCCCAATTGCAGACTTAGCGTGGCCTTCTCCCTCTGGCCAAGTAGGGAGGATTCTTTTCTGTTCCCTGCCTGCACACTCATGCTCTGACCTCAGAATGAGGTCAGCCCGTTAGTAATGCAGGGTTGAAAGGTCAGATCTCCAGGGCCCACAGTGTGTGCTGGTGCCTGAACTGGCTTCCCAGGCCTTCCAGCCTCTGCCTCCACCCCCCAGAACAAACCCTTGGCCCTGGCCAGCCAGCCGGCCCCCTCACTCTCACCAGCCAGACCAGGACATGCTCACATGTTCCCTCTGCCCTCTCCTCCACTTTGTTCTTTTTTTTATATTTAATTTTTTATTAAATCCTAGCTGTATACACTTAAGGGGTACAATGTAATGATTTGATTTACAGTGTGGAATGCTTAAATCAAACTGGTTAACGTAACCATCACCTCACTTATTTTTTTGTGGTAAGACATTTATAATTTACTCTTAGTTATTTTGAAGGGTACCTTTGCATTGTGCACATTAGGCGAGATACCACCAAATGCCCTCCCTCCTCCCACTAATCATCCTGACTTCTCTGCCCTCCCTCTTGCTAGACTATATTTGTGTTTTATCATTCGTGTACATCTGTAAGTGTTTATATATTGGTTTCATGACATTTACTAAGGATATGTTCCAACTCCAACCATGTAAACATAAAAGAACGTAAAGTCTCCATCCTTTTAATGGCTGAATAGTATTCCATGGTATACATATACCACAATTTATTTGTCCCTTCATGGATTGATCGGCATTTTGGCTGCTTCCATGACTTAGCAATTATGAATTGGGCTGCAATGAACATTCTGGTGCACATGTCTTTGTGGTAAAATTCTGTATGTTCCCACAATTCCATTACTAGGTATTTATCCTCCCTCTCCTTATTCCCTACCAAAGCTGAATGATTAATAATGAAGTCAGTACCATTAACATAGGTGGTGGGAGTGTTCTAGATTAAAAGAGGCAAAGGGAGATCACAACCAAATGTACCACATGAACCTTTCATTGAATCCTTGTTCAAAAAATAAAATAGCTGTAAAAGATGTTTGGGGGAAATGTATATATGGACTGGCCTTAGAGGAATTGAGTTTTCTTAGAAGTGATAATGGCCATGTACTAAGGTAGGAAGTTGCCCTCCTTCATGGTAAATGTGTGCTGAAGTAGTAAGTAATCAGGAGTCATCTTCACACATTCCTTTTTAGTAATTCCACAATAGAAGAAAGAGAGGGTCCTAGGGGGAAGGCGGGGTGGGGGCAGCTGGTGCTCAGGGAGGCAAAGTGTGTTTCCCAAGGTTGGTAGGACTCTGAATGGGGTGCAGAACCCAGAGCTGCAGGCTTCTGGCTCCCTGGTGGCCTGTACGCTACGGTGAGGGCTCGTGTGGAGTGGAGCTGCAGGCGCGGGGATGTGGACCCGCTGATCAGCAAGGCCCCTGACCTCCCTACATCTGGCTCTTCCCAAGGCCCAGCAGGGAGAATCTCCATGGAGATTCAGCCCCAGCCCATGAGCCATAGGGAGAGCCCCCCAGGCTTGCCGAGAGCAAGCCCCTGGGGGACAGTCTCCACTCTTTCAATATCGTACTGAATGGAGTTAAATTGAAATCATTTCCACCCATTAACTTTCTTTCTTTTTTTAAAGTCTGTTTGTCTGTTATGAAGCTGAACTAAATGTATAACTTTTGACAATCACCCAAGCTGAGTCCAGTTCTTTTATTTCTTATTTCTAGGAGCCAAGGAGGCCCAGATGCCATTTGGGACCCTTGCTCCCAAAATACCTCCTGATTCCTAGCAGGCTCTGCAGGCTTGTAGCTGGGCTTGGGAAGGGTGTAAGTAAACACATCCTCCTAGGAGTGTGTTCAGGATGGAAAGGGAGGTCCTGGGAGCAAGTGACCTTATTCAGGACAGGGACATATGTAGTGGGGCAGGCTTGGCCACCTGGTCCTGAGAAAGGATGGCAGTTAGGGAGGACAGGAGGGGCAACATGGAATTAGACAGACAGAGACAGACACATTTACATAAAAATAACTCACAATGAATTCTTAATATTCATATTATTTTTTTCTTTCACGTTTTTCGGGGAACTATTTTTTTAGAGATCTGCAGCACTTTGCAGGTACATGCATGATAAAGTGCTTTGAATTCCCTGCAAGTAAGACTCCATCAAAGCGTTTATGAATTGCTAAACTGATTTTGAGGTTTAATATACAAGGTGGTCATAAAATTTGTGTGCAATTTTAAATGGCATACTATTTTAAATTGCACATGAACTTTATGGCCACCTGTATTTTTGCCAGCTTCTTTAAAAATACAGCAGTAACTCCTTATCCAAAATGTCACTTTCCAGGGCTTTAGTTGCCCCCGAGTTAACGGCCCTCCCCAACTCACTGTAGGTGAGTACAGTACAATAAGATATTTTAAGGGTGGGATCATGTAGCTTTTATTACACTATGTTGTAATAATTTTTCTATTTTATTATTAGTATTATTGTTAATCTCCTGCTGTGCCTAATTTGTAAATTAAACTTTATCATAGATATGTATGTTTAGTAAAAAACATAGTATAGATAGGGTTTGGTGCTATCAGAGATCCACTGTGGGTCTGAGAACATATCCCCTGAGGATAAGGGCGGACTACTGCACAGGTTTCTCTTTGACATGTCTTATTCCTATTAATGATGCAATTTTGCTGTATCAACGTCTACTACACACTCTTTTCAACCAGATATTAATAAAACTACACATTCTCTTTCCAACCTCCTCCCTTCTCTTTCTCAAGGCCTTCTCTCATTTCCAATTCAACTCTCACCTGCTCATTGAATGAGCTGACCCATAGCAAAGCATCATTTTGTAACTTCTGAACCCCCCAAATGACATGTTCTACACAGAAGTTAGAAACAACACAAACATAATCGCAAACCATGACTACTGAATACGGGAAAGACAAGGGTATTTACCATTCTTCTACATGGGGTTATCACTTCGTACATTTAACACGCACCATTAGCACAGCCCACAAATTCATTCTAATTTGTTTATAAAGATATTCAATTAGATGAACTGTTATTCTTGAAATTCTCTTACTTTTTTAAAGCAGCATCCCCTAATGAGAAGTTGGGCTAATTATAGGCGTGGTTATCAGTAACCATAACCATAATTTTTATCATCTCTTATTTAAAAAAATCATGTATAAATAATTATATTTAATATTTTTATAGATATAAAACAGTGGAGTAGTGATATCTGTAAACTTATTTAATTTGGGGCAAAATTTTTTAATTAAAAAAATTCCAGCCTGGGTTCAGTGGCTGACATCTATAATCCTAGCACTCTGTGAGGCTGAGACAGGAGGAGTGTTTGTGATCAGGAGTTTTAGGCCAGCCTTAGCAAAGTGAGACCCCTATCTCTATTAAAAAATAGGAAAAATTAGCTGGGTGTGGTGGCATATACCAGTAGTTCCAGCTATTCTAAAGGCTAAGTCAGGGGGATTGCTTGAGCCCAGAAATTTAAGGTGGTTGTGAGCTAGGCTGAGGCCATGGTGCTCCAGCCCAGGCAACTGAGTAAAACTGTCTCCAAAAAAATTTCAAATAATAATTATATTGAGGGTTTTATTTGCCACTTTAAGCATGTAATAAGGTTGATAAATACAGACTATGTGAAGGCAATATTATTTTGTTTTTAATAATACTTTCTCATATTGTTGTAAGGGTCTATAAAATTATTTTATTAAAAGTCATGATTCTTAAAGTTTTCTTTTTCTTTTCTTTTTTTTTTTTTTTTCTTAGTATACACACTTATTCAAGATTGCTACATGTGGTTTTATTAGTCTTTGATACTTCCAAGGTCAAGTCAGGGTGACCAAAAAGTTCAGGATAAAAAATGCCCATCAAAATGTTAATGAATTATTTTATGAAGTGGGGGTCTGCTACCCTGTTAAGCGCTAGTGTCTGCATTCTGAGTACCTATTAATAATTTCCCCAGACTTTTATGTGCTATTCTGCCCTCTCTTTCCATTCCACAAAGGAGCCTCAGGAACATTTAAACATACATAGGTCTATCTATCTCTCTACCTATCATGTAAAACGTGACAAGTGGTAATCTTCACAGGACAGCAAAAGTGGGGTTTAGATTTCTTCTCTATTTCATAAAGGAACATTTTCTGGGGCATAAGTAAAACATTTAGTTGCCTGTGAATTTTATTCATCTTTCCAAAGCAAAGTATGAAAGCTCTCAATATCCATAGAAATGAAAAGATCAATTTATCTGATTTTCTCTACAATGGAGTTCATTATTCTATTTTACTATTCTTTCAACACGGAGAAAAGACTCAAATACTTTTATTCTTCATTTTGAACAATTTAGTTAAGTACCACAATATTCATTTGAGTTAAAGGGAGACATAAACCATACGGCAACATCACTCGTGTCCTGTTACTAGCCAGTCCTGCACGCTCCAGCGGAGGGAGGATGAGAAAGCGGCAGAGGAAACGTGATCGCTCATCCCTAACTGGGCCTGAAACCATCTGATTAGAGTGGAAAATCCCACAAAGTTATCTTGTGAGGTTGAGGTTATACCTGAGTGGTTCTTGCAGAGGCAAACTTAGCAATGCTTAGCTGGCTAAGACAGCTGTCATCGCAGGTGCAGGCTGGGCGCACAGATGGTCCAGAACACTCATTGATGACACCATTCCTGCATCCCCAAAGGCCGACCACAGTCCCCGATTCTTTCCTGCCTCCAACCACCTGCCATCTAGCAGCCACAATGCCTCACACGCAGTCCTAGAACCAGGCTGACCAAACCTGCTTCCTCGTACTGTTCTTACTGACCCTGGATTCCTGGCTTCTCAGTCTTGCCTACATTTCTCTACCACGAGGGACTTGTAGTGTGGTAGTAAAACAGAATCTGGATGTCAGGTCAGAACCTTGGTCATTAGGACAGAGCCTATCATTACTCTTGTGTCACCTGGACAAGTCAGGCAATCTTGCTGAACTCATCTGGACACCTATGAAACAGGTTTCTACACATCATAGGGCATTCATACAGCGTTTCTTCCCCACCTCTTAATACAGCTTAAGTTGTTTTCACTTACTTGGTGCCACTTGCTTGACTTGTTCATTCACATGGCTACAACACTGCCTTAAAGGACTTTGTAAACCACAAAGGAAAATGGCACATGCTATTTTCTTGTCTTTTTGTCTTCTCCAGCCATCCAAGTCAGGAAGGTAGAGTCTCCCCGACTCAGCCCTGCGTAGTCAAAGCCCTGCTGGGCTATGGGGCCTGCAGTGGCTCACTCCTGGCCAGGCATTCACCTACATGGAACTTTAATCCATATGTTGTAGTTGGCATCGGGCTACATTGTGAGTCCTGATTGGAACCAATACTGGCATTCTATATATAAAATGTACCCCAGCCAGGTAATTGCCCTCTCTGAGAAATTACAGAGCAAATATGTTTGAAAGTCTAATTTTTCTCTTGTTATCTGGAAAAAAAAAAAAAAAAAAAAATCCAAGGAAGCACTCAGATTCCTTTTCTTCTTTTTGCCCCTTTAAAACTAGTGGTGAGTCCTTGGCCCTCACTTGCTGGGATCCCACCTTTAACAAAGGATTTTCCCACAGTCTCCCAAAAAAGGACTCATTTTTAAAAAATCTACATCAGTCAGAATTTTTTTGAGTAACAACCTATTTGAGGAGATTTTCTACATATTTCTTGACTCCACAGCTTAAATACATGACACTAAGCTCAACTCCATATGTGACCATTGTTGGATGGTGACAGAAGACCTGTACTCTGCTCTTAACTCTGCCTTCAAATTACTTGTGACCTTGGACAAGCCATAGTCCTCTCTGGGCCTCAGATTTTTCATGTGTAAAATGAAAAGTTCAGTTTTGTGGCTCCTTCCATTCCTGCCTCTCTTTATTAAAGACTTTATACCTGGAGAAGACCAAGACTTCTTGGACCCAAAATGTGTGGATGTGAACAAATGAGAATAAACTAAAAACTGACTTTGAAGACCGTGAAGATTCTACTATTTGCCCTAGGGAGAACCATGTTCATTATTTTCAATCATGGAGGCCCTTTCTCAGACCCAGGGTGCAACCCTAATGATACAGGCCTGGGCGCATGCAGGGCTGGTCTTGCCGTGCCAACTCCCCTCTCTACTGAATTCTGCTCCCTGAGACCCGGTGGTCCGATTGCACGAGGCTGCCGTTTGTAATCAATCTCCTTAGGCTTTGGCTTTCAGTCTGGTAACATGATGCTTCTGGGGACTCAGGTTTGTTGTTGATCCTGGCTACCACACCCCTTGCAGGCCAGGGGTGGACTGCCGCAAGCCCCCACCCCGTCTCATGCTACACTTTGCCTAAGAACAGTCCCCTAACTCAGTGGTTTTCCACCTTGACTACCTATTGAAATGATGTAACTAGCTGTGAAAAATGCTAATGCTCAGGCTACTCTCCAGACCCATTACACCAGAATCTTTGGGAGCTGGTGTCCAGGCATTGCTATTTTTTTTAAGTTGCCCTTGGGATTCCAGTGTAGGGCCAATGGTGAGACTCACTGCCCTATGTGAACATTCCAAGAATGAAATGAACCAAAATCAGCTGGGAATTTTGAGAATCTAAGCAAAAGAGTTAGAGGCCCAGGTCACAGAGACCTGGAATTGGTAAGTTTTGGAAATAGCATGGCCTGGCTGGGGCTCAGAAACAGGGCCACAGAATAAAAGGAATATTGTTCTGAAATACGATTTCTGAGATGAGGGTCAGGGCACAGAGGGCACTGCCAAGTAGAAGGCTGTCCTGTGCTAGTGCTCAGTGGGCTAGAACCAGAGAGGGGCAGTAAGCCCAGGATGATAAACTGAATATTTAAAGGTCAGAGCAGGTGACCAGCTACATTCAGGGATGTGGTCTGGAGAGCACAGATCAGGTGCTCAATTGAGAAGTCTGGGCTGGAAACTCAGGTGGAGCCTCCATCTCAGCATACACCTAATTTGTAGATGGTGCTTTAAGCCTGAAATTGGCTGTTATAGCCCTTTGTCTTCTCTGGTTATCATAGCGAACACCCAGGATAGGAAGTGCAGCGTTATTACGACACCCACTGTGTATGTGAGCAAAATGAAGCCTAACAGTTTCAGTGGGGGGAAAAAAGTGAATGTGTTTTTAACCACTGAATCATACATTCAAAAATGATAAAGATGCTAAATTATATATGTGTGTTTTGCCTCAATAAAAATAAATAAAATTAAAGCATTTTCAATGGCTTGTCTGAAGTCTCAGAGCTAAGTAAAAACAGCAGTAAGAAAGGCCTTGAAGACAAACTGAAAGCTCTAGTTTAGGGTTGAGAGCAGCGGCTAGAGGGACGATGGTATTAACACATCACTTTACAGGGTACAGGGCATTCACACACAGCTTCCCTCCCTGGGAAAGCACAAAAATGCTATGATGTAGGCACAGCATTTTGCAGATGAGAAAACTCAGATGAGATGTGCCTTGCCCAGGGTGATACAGCCAGTTGAAAAGTAGAACTGAGACTGTGGGTGCAGGTGGGTATGCCTTCATGGTCGCATGAAATCTCCATATGTGGCCGCCCTTGGGTCTGCAGGTGGAATTGATTAGAAACCCCAAATCGGAGTAAACAGCTAAAACTGAAGAACAGCTATGGACCAGTGACACTGTATACCGACACTGATGGGATACATCAGTTAAAATTTTTGTCCCCAATATGACGCGAAGCCGGCTCCATGTGGTACGGTTTACAAAGTCATAGAAAAGTGAAGTTTTCTAAGCTGAGCCAAATTGTAACAATGTAGCCATTGCCATGTGGTATTTTATTAACTTTCTTCTTGCCTTTTAAAAAAATGCATTGGCAACGGAAAAAAACTGCTATCAGAATATAAGAAGTGTTTGGGGATATATTGGGCTTTCATGTCATGGTTAAAGGAAGTTAAGGGTGTTTAGGTGAAATATACAAAAGGCATGGCTCATGTGATTGACTTTTTTGAACATGACCTTGTGTAACCATCACCAAGGAAGATTAAAAAATCCAGGCTTGCCTGCCTGAAAGGAGAAAGAGTAAATTTATTTGGGGGTCATAATCTACCCCTCTTTTCAATATTGACTCTAATTCCACCTGCTCCTCCAGCCTTCTCTGATTTCCACCTTGCCACAGGCTCCTGTAAACCTTCCTCCTCAGCTCATGGCAGTTTGCTTACGTCTTCCTTCTTCTTAGAACATTCTGTTTTATACCCTGGGTCCCTATGTGCATTATTCTCCTAGTTCATAAACTTCCTAAGGGCAAAGACTGTCTTACTTATCTTTGCATCCTCTTAGCACCAAGCAGAGTATTCAGACAATAAGCGTGTTGACTAAGTAATTGGACAATTATGAATGAATTCAGATGCCAACCAAAAATTCATGAATATGAATTTTAAAGACAGCATTGATTTAATCTTTTCAGATAAACACAACAGAAATGATATAATCTAATTTACTCTGAAGGTCAGTGAAAGGATAGCTCATGTTTTTTCTAATTGACTATTTGAGTTAAACCTAAAATGGCCAAGTAAATTATCAGTCATTCTCAGGGAGAACATAAGCTCTTAAAGAGGAAAGAGATGAATGGTTGTGATTTTCATATGGTTTGCCCATATGTCCCCCTTTTAATTTGCCTGTGATGTCTTTGTCTAACACTCTCCTGACTTGACCATTGGTATATAATTTAAAAAATGCCATTGGGATAAAGAGAGGAATATAAACACTATCTTAAAAAATAAATCATCATGTGTATGCTTCTAGATAGAGAATAGTGTTCCCAACTGTATGCTTTTGACAAAATCTTAGCTTATTACCATTAATTAGTAGAAGTAGTTTAAAATATCATAGTCATTATAAGAGTATTAATTGTATAAAGTTAGGTATTTTGTATATTTGCAAATGTAGTGATCTAGTTTCAATAAAGGTTTCAAATTTTTGATATAAATGGAGGCCATAGGATTGAGAAGGAGAGAGCCACTTAACTCAAAGCTGCATTTGCCCAGCAGACACCAGGGGCAGGGACTGAAGGACATCATGAGAGGCTATTTCACCACCATGGAGATCCAAAGTTCATATTTTATAACAGATGTGTTATCAAAATGTGCTCCTTACCCTGAATCTGATTTGACTTCCAAAATGTCTAGTTACCATGAGTGACATTAGACGTGCTAGTTATGCATGAGGATATTGCTTGCTGAAATTGCGCATTTAGAAGCTTGTAGTTAAAAAGTCTTCTATCAACATAACAAGTGATTCCAAAGGCATCCTGGAGCTTGGGGCACTTTGCTGATGCTTGGAAGCAGGCAATAGAATTTACTGATGCATTACAGCTCATTTTTTGTGCCTCATAGAGTCATTTAATTGTGAATTTATGGTATGAATCCCATGCTGTGATTTTACTGTCCATCAAAAATATGGTCACATAGAGTATTATTGAATCTGAGACAATGCTTTAGCAATGGGAGGGTGAAAACACTTCTAAGTTATGTAGACAAATTCACTGAACTGTAAGCCTTGAACTCTGCTCATTGAAAACAAGTCTGATTTTGCCAATAAGAGACATGTGAAAGCTTAGTGCTGAGAGACTTTGACTCTTTCAGGTCACTGGAGGTATAGTCCCCTTGCCTCTCTTCCCTCTTGTTACTTCCTCTTTCCTTCTCTTCATTTTCTTTCTTTTCTCTTCCCTTTTCTTCATTGTTTTCTTTCTTTTTTTTCTTCTTTTATACCTCAAACTCACTTAATTCATCATCTTAATCTCACAGACAATTTATTTACCAGACTGGGAAATTAAACTTCAACCTGTTTCTGGAAGATCAGTCTAAGAATTATATTTCTAGTTTGAAGTTAACCATGTTAACAGCATTGGACAAATTACTTTGAATCAGGGTCACTTTGAAAGGTACTATATAGATTTCACTTTGTATACAACTCGTGAACTATTTGGCTTTAACTTAAGGTTCAGCATCTGTGTGTTTATTTCTTGTTTTGTGATATGGGAAACTGACACATACCCATACACCCGGGGAGGGTACCAAAAAACATACACATGGTTCAAGAAAGGAAAAAACTGTATCAAAATTGTAATAGTATGTGATAACAATTATTTTGCATATTGTAGCTATTATAATTGCAGAAGTCAAATGTTTTTTGAGTATTACAATTTTAACGCAGATTTTTCCTTTCTTAAAATGTACATACTTTTTTTTTTTTTTTTTGCACAGACAGAGAGAGAGAGAGATCTTTTTCCCTCCAAATAATGAAAGTATCCTGTGAGATATTATGATATATGAAGGAAAAGAATTTCTATTCATGTTGTGAGGGTATATTTGTTCATTATTGTTAATTTCTTTGGGCCTATTGGATTCCCATGATGCGTTTACAATGGGTCACAATTAAATCACTATTGACTCCCTATCCCATATCTCTAATAAAAGGGAAGAAGGTACGAAGTACATTGATCTTTGCCTAGGAAACCTCTTCTCTTCTTCTGCATGTCTTTCTCCTTCTTGGGTTAGCTGCCTTGCAAAGGGTTTCGATTCAGCTTACAGACTATGTTCTTATCCAAGGTTTATACACAGTTTTACAAATGGAGTCAAGAAAGGTCCATAATATTAAATATTATAAGTATAAATTCTTCCCTCTTAGCATTTGGGCAAAGCAGAAGGCATCAGGTGAGCTGCAGGTAAGGTCACACCTGCACAATGATTAAAGCAGAACCTGATGATGCTGCCCAGGGCCAGATGGGAGAGCCTCTCTGGCACCAGCTGAGGACATGGGGAGGAAAAACAACGCTTCAATTTCTTGTTTCTTTCTCCTCCCCATCATCCTTTAAGAATCTGAGTTGAACAACATCTTTAGATAGGGGTAGACAAGGAAATTGACAGGGTTATGTAGGAAGTCAGAAAATCCACATCCAACTGCTGGCTGAATTGCTGACCAGGCCATGAGTAATTTCCCAAGGGTGGTCATCTCCTCCTGGGCCACCTCATGGTGCCAGTCAGGGACCCCGTGAGCTTAGAAGTGTGCACTTGTGGGTAAAGATGGCGGAGGCTGGGAGGAGCAAGTTTCATGGTCTTCTGCACACACAGGACAGCAGGCTCAGTCTGCAAAATGATGGTTTTGTTTCATTGTTTTACTTTTGCTCTTTGTGCTTATCATTACCAAACATGGTTCTTTGTGAGGATGCACACACACACACACACACACACACACACACACACACACACAAACCTCAGTTTCTTGGGCACCTTTAAAAATATATTATATGACAAATCTTAAAATTATGTACATTCTAAAAATGATCAGTACATACCAGTCTTATCAGATAAAGGTGCAACACAATAAAAGGCTTTTATTCTGCCCAACCATGTTACCCTCAAAATGATGTCATCAGATGGTAAAGGAGGGGCTTATTACCTAACTGGGAGTCGAGGAAACTGAGAGTCAGAGGGGTTCAGTTACTCACATGGCCAACAATAAAGCCAGGAAATGGTTTTCCAACTTCCTAAATAAACCTTTCTCACTTCCTGGACTGCCTTTGCCAGAATCCCTATGCTCCTTGTTCCACAGGACCCCGTGAAACCTTGATTCCCTTAAGGGAAGGGTGACATTATATCCCCAAGGCCAAGGAGTACACACTTTACACATATTTTAAAATAAATGCAAAAGAACATAGTTTGAATGAGGGAAGTTGGGGGCTAGAGGAAGGTGGTGCCAAGAACCCCCTTGTATATATGATAAATGCCATCCTTCTCACTCATATGTTTCTGTAATTTTGCAAATATGTTCAAAGCAAACTTGTTGTAATTGTCATATTGAGCCTGGGGAGCAATGTGGGAAGAGAATCAACAAACTCATGACTTACCGTATTGAAAAGGATTCTGAGGCTCACCTAGGCTCAGTAAGAAATAGTGAGTTGTTCTCTGCTAACACCTGTCTGTCAATCACATGACATGGCAGTGACACCCAGATAATGAACTAGAATGGTGGCTAAAATCCTGCATCTGGCTGACAGAATCTGGCCGGGAGACATGATTTGTGTGGAGAGCCTGGTGTTTCATATGTTTTTGAATTTGAAGACCTTTGTACCCTCCAGGGCCCCAGAGTCTCCATCACTCTCTTTCTTACTCTTCGCCACCTCAAACTTTTATTAGTTCCTGAACATATTTAGTTCATGATGCTGATCTACAGGCCAGATTACGTGGTCTGGGATTGAAATTTGGTCAGACTCCTTTTGTAGCCTGAATTCTGCCATCGAGGGCTAAGAGTTTTAATAAATTCTATCATTCACTCCTCACCATTATTTGGAAGTTACCTCTGGTTGACCCTATGTTACCAATGATCACCTTGAGACCAGGATGAGTAACTTTCCAAGGTCACCAGCATTAAGTGAGTTTCTGACCCAGCACACAAAGGGCCCCTGTGTACCCTGAGAGTCTAGTACATCAATGTCAGATACACACTGATGAATGTTGCTGTGTGTCTGTGTCTGTGTGTGTGTATGCGTTCTTTCTCCTAACCCTCTATCAAAGAGTTTAATCTCTAGTCGTAGATGTCCTGTCCAGTTTCCCTTTTTGCCACATGAACGAACCATATGGAAAGTGGCCTGAACACAGGTCTGTATAACAGAACACCCTTCGTCCATGGGGAACTCCTGTCTCTGCTCATGCTCCTAACAGCAGAGCCATTGTCAGTCCATGGTAAAACCCGGAGATGTCTCTTCATTGCCTTAAGATAACTAACACAATATTTTATTTTGTGGCATACTTCTAAATATCAAAATTGAAAGGGGGCGTGTTCCCATTGAAAGTATTGAATGGATGAGATCCATTAGATCTTCAGGTCACTCAACTATTGACGTGGTTTCCTTCTGCGTTTGAGGTGTGTTGGGGGGCCCCACTGCCAGGCCTATGCTTGTTTACACACACACACGAGGCACCATTCTCCATGTTGCGGCAAACATCATCTTCTCACTCTATTCTACCTCTTTTTACTTGTTCCTCGCAAGTTGTATCCTGACATACGACTCAAGAGGCTTATCTGAGAGATAATGTCATATTAGCATGTGTAGCGTGTATGTGTGTGTGTGTGCTGCAGCAAAAACCAAATTTTTCATTTAAATTAAAAAGGCAAAAGCATGCCTGAAGGATTGGGGCACCCTCCTGTTTCTAGTATGCCAGCCGCAAACCACTGGCCTAAACGGCAGCGGTCAACATCATGAGCCTGGTATTTGGGACTGCCCACAATTTGCATTCAATAGAATGGTATAATCTTCCTCCAATTTCCCTTCACTCCCTCAGGGTCAGGTTATACTGAGCCAACCCTTTCCCTTTGCTTTCCATACTCTGTGTCTGTGATGATTCTGTTTCCTCTGGGTGGAAGGTCCACACTCCTCACCTCTGAGTGTGAAAGCCACGTGCTGCCTTCTCCAAGAAGTCCTTCGTGAGTTTCTCCCCTCCTCCCTCCCACCTAGAGGTCATCCCGGCCACCTCTCACTCTGATGTGATTTGTTATATCTGTCATCACTTTGTCTCTTACATGACATTTGTTTGTAAATGTATCTTAACTCCTTTATTAGATTGTAAGTGCTTTCAAAGTATGGTCCATGGCTGAATATCCATTCTGAGTCTACCTCATTTAACATAAACTCAGTCTACCTCATTTAACATAATGGAAAGATTTTTAAGGACACTCATTGACTACTTTTTTCTAAGGTCCAGCAGTTGATTTTCCCCAGTTCATTCTGTATCAGCTGCTGATTATGGCCTGGGTCTGTCCAGGAGGTTGCTTGCACATGGCTGTTGTGGACATAAATGGTGTTGTGAGGGCATTCTCTGACTGCAGGTGTGTGCTTGACCTGTGCTCGTGTGGGGAGCAGTCAGCCCCCCAGGAGTAACCTTCAATAAATGCAGACTTTGTGTGTAAATGCCCCAGCTTTCGTTCCTCTCCCAGTGGGGCAATTGTAAAGTCTGTCCCACACAGCCTCCCTGAGTGTCCTTGATGGGATCTGCCTGGCTCCCCTTGCCTGGGGCTGGGCTGCCCACTAACACACCCTCCACCATCTTTCTTCCCTTCCTCTGCTCACTCACTGCCCTTTCTCAGAGCTCCCTGAATAATCCAGCTGTCCCCAATTCTCATCTCAGGGTCAACAAGTAGGGGACCCAATAAGATAAATTCTTTCCATTCCCTACAATCTTCTGTTCATCAGAAGCAAACCTTTCCCAGCTGGTGTCAAGGGTTAGACTACAGAGCCCAGTGACACTGACTGGCAGAGACAAAAACGGGTCTCATTCTCTCAAGCAGATCCTACAAGGTAGGATTTTTCCAGAGGATACAAGGAACGTACAGTACTGGTAGAATGAATCCAGTGGAACCATCAGAGTCAGCTACAAAGGCTGGAGTTTCACCACAGTGACTTCCCTGCGAAATTACAGCTGTTTTTAGTCCTGAGAAAAGAGGTTGGCTATACTGAATGACTTGAAAAGATACTCTTTTCACTGTTTGGACAATAAACAAAAAAATAAAATCAGCTATCATACATTTAGGAGTTCTCAAACGTTCTTGCTTATAATGCTGAGGAGTGTAGAACCAGAATCTCAGCCAAAGATATACTACCTGATCAAAAAGATTAATGTTCTTCACCATAATGACATTTTTACCATTACAAAGAGAGCAATTCACTTTTCAAACTTCCTCTTCTTCCGATCTCAGCCTGTCAGAGAAAATCACAGTCTCATACATGAAATATTTTTAAACTAGAGGTGGCAGGTTTATGGAAAATTACTGTGAACGTATTTGGGTTCCAAACAACTCTCCTGGCTCTATATTATTCATGATAAGCATGACTTCCAAGCCTTGACTTTGTCAGATTTGTCTATTAATTTTTAATGGAACAGCTAAGTCTCCCTGGAGTGTGTGTTATTTTCTCATTTATAAAATCATAAGCCTTGGCATAATCCTTCATTAGATCAATAATATTCTCATCAAATGGATGTAATGCTGTCCAAGAGAGGGATATTGAAGTTAACTGTGGCTATGGAGTGCTGCTCTATTACCCTGTGAGTCTTGTCTCCTCCCCTGCACCCCTGAAGACTCTGTGGTTCTCACGTGGACCACAGGAGACATCTCTTAACAAGACCACTGCTCCACTCCTAATTTCTCCAAACCACCCTCTATGTCGTCATGGGCACCCAGCTTGTGGATGTGACTGTGATTACCCTGCTTTGATATCTTTATAGAGAAAAATGCTTAAATCACCCTGTATCCATTTTCCCCTCCTGGCAGATCCCTTCTTCTTTCTTTTTGTACAGATTTGTGTGAAAAGCTGAAAGGGCCTCTGGTTGCTTTTCTCACAATGCCATCCCCTCTGCATAGGGATTGTGGGGACTTGAGCTCAGCCAGTGGGTGTTATTCTTCTAGACTCTGGATCTTTAGCATGTGATGGGGACAGAGACAAGGGATGGAGGTCTTGTATGCTGGCCAGATTCCTCTGCTAGGGACCATTCCTGACATTGCTCCTTCCTGGCCCTTCAGAGAGCTTGTTATCAAGCATTTCCTGCCAGTCATCCAGGAAAGTTCTGCAGCCTCCATATGGACTTTACATGGACTTTGTAAGCTCTCGGTGCACTTCCCATGAGTTCGCTTCAGCTTAACATAAAGTCTGTTTCTGTTGCTTACACTCCTTGCTGACACTCTCTGCTGCTTTCAGGATAAAGACTTATGTATAAGGCCAGGTGCGGTGGCTCATGCCTGTAACCCAGCCCTCTGGGAGGCTGAGGCAGGTGGATTCCCTGAGCTCACAGCTTTGAAATCAGCCTGAGCAAGAGCGAGACCCCATCTCTAAAAATAGCCAGGCATTGAAGTGTATGCCTGTAATCCCAGCTACTTGGGAGGCTGAGGCAAGAGAATCACTTGAGCCCAAGAGTTGGAGGTTGCTGTGAACTATGACACCATGGCACTCTATGGAGGGTGACAAAGTGAGACTCTGTCTAAAAAGAACAACAACAACAACAACAAAACAATAAACTCATGTACAGTATGAGTCTTGTTAGTTCTCTTTTCATACAACATTCTAGCCACATCAGACAACTCACCATTCCCTGAGCACAGCAGATAGCTACATAATTGTTCATTCCATTTTTTTTGTTTCTTTTTTTCCTTCTCCCTTTCTTCCTTTTTTTTTTTTACATAGACCATTCTTCTCCTTTTTGAGAATCCTCACCTACCATTCAAGGCTAACGTCAAAGGTCTTCCCCTCTGAAGCTCTCCTTGATCTCTGCCTATGCTTCATTCCCTGCAGTCGGACTTGATTTTCCCCTAGCCCAGAGCCCTGCACTTTATTTCTCTGCGTAGGGCCCCTATCACTCTTCCTCAGACTTCTGTATGGGTGTGTTTGAAGATCTCAAAGACGGGGTCTGTGACTTAGTATTTTTATTCCTCATCATCCACACAAATCCTGTCAGATGGAAAAGCTTCACGTGGTAGTCAAGAGTGCTGGTTTGGAGGTACACGTCCCTGGTTTCAAATCCCAGTTCCTCTCTCCCCCTCATCTCCTATTGACTAGCTGCTTGACTTTGTGTGTGTTACTTTAGTTTTCCATGTTCTCCTGCTTATGAAATGGGTAACAATGCCTGCTTTATAAGATGGTTAATAAAGTAAAATAGTCTGGAGACAATATTCATCACCACTAAATACTCAATAAATGTTTAAAGAATAACTCAACAAGTGCATTTTCCCTCTGGCATCTTGATGAAAGCAAATAATTGAGGAATGAAACATGTAGAGTTATTAAGTGCAACAAGAAGTATCTATTCCAACAAATATAAATATGCACGTGTGTGTGCTTCTCTTGGTCGGAGTCTAGAAGAGCAAACTAATGAGGAAGACCAGTTTTCTGGGACCAAGTCACATGACTTCTCATGTAATGAGGAACTGGAAGTGCCTTGGCCATAACCATGGTGATGATTCTCCTGGACCCAACCATACAAGGACAACAATTCTCATCTCTTGAGGAATGGTCTCTACAGCTCTACAGTGTGTAGCTGGTCAGAAAGGCTGTTCTCTAGGTAACAAAGACACAATAATAAGTTCCCCATCAAAGTGAGCTTTAGTCACTCGTGAAGGAGATGCTGAGTTGAGTGGGGATATAACCTGCTCTGAACACCTGTGCTGAGTCAACACAGCAAGCAAGAGGAATGAGCAATGGCCAGGCTGGTTTATGAGTGTGTCTACATAAAACAGAACTTCTGATTTTATTACAGAGATGAAGACAGTACATAATCTGTCTGTTTGGGGACAGTGAGGGTGCTCAAAAGATAGCAAATCAGGAGTAAAAAATATGGCTGATAATGAATTAAGGATGGAAAAATTCTGAAGATATTTGGCAAAAGAAAGAATGAATTCCAGTTCTGATTTTACCAACAAAACAAAACAAAATAAACCCCCCCCCCACAAAGAAACAAACAAACAAAAAATACAAGAAAAATTGCACAGTAAAAAAAGAAATCATATCTTCATGCATTGTCCTCCATCTTCAGACTATTTAGAAATAGATCTCAGAGTTTGTAGCAGCACATAGTTCTCTGGGCAGAAGACCATGAGATGTAGCCATATCACTGAGCTGGGGGCCACTCAGAAAAGACTGCAGAAGGGAGCTGACCTCAACTGCTTCTATCCAGCCACCCAAATTCTGAGTCCTCTGTGGGGCAACGGTTAGAGGGAGGGTGTTTGAAGGAGATTGCCCTGGATTGAGGAGCAGGTGAGCTAGGTCCCAGGATGGTTTCTACCACTCAATAAGGCCCTCTTGTCAGGCTTTGGACAATTCAGATGAAGACTCAGTCTCAGTCCTGCTTCTAAAACATGAGGGGCTTCATAATCAGTGATTCTCAGCTGGACTCCTACCTAGCCTAATAGCTCCAAAAAACCCCATAGGAGTGGGAATGGAGGAGCTCTGGGCTTCATCAGGTCTCTGAACCAGAGAGCTCTGCATTTATATATTTTGTTTAGAACTTCTATGTAAAGTTGTGTCAAAAAAAAAAAAAAGAAAGAAAAAGGAAAGATTCCGAAACAGTATCTGTAGGAAAATCCTGTTCTAGACAATCCTGAATGAGAATAAAGACTTGGAATACTTACACTATATGCCAGATTCTTCTATAAGCACTTTATATCTTCAAATCATTTCATCCTCAGGGTCTATTAGGAAGTATTATTATTATCCCTATGTTACAGCTGCAGAAACCGAGTTATTAAGCAGCTTGTCCAAATTAAAAAGCTTGTGAGTGGCAGAGCTAGGATGTCAACCAAGGCAATCTGACTCTGTGACTGATGTTCTCAATGCCTATGCTAAATTACTTCTTGCTAGTATCTTTTTCTCTCAAAGACTTCATGATTTCAATATCAGAAACTTGGTCTCATTTTTAAACATAAATTTTATCTCATAAAACTAATCTTGGTATAGCCAAAAGATTCTTCATTACAAGGCTTCCTTTGAGCAAGAATTCAGGCTCATTGTCCATTAGCTAAAGGTGGGCAAGAGAATGTCTTTGGATTCCCTTGGGCAACACACAGACTTTTAAAAGACAAAGAGAATTAATTTTCCTTCTTTATCATCTTCCTCCATCCTTCCACATTTACTGGCTATCTGTCACAGGCCAGGAATTTGGTGATAAGAAAACTGAAGCCATGATTTCAGACCCTAAAGACCTTGGAGTTGAGAATGAAATGAATATTTGTAATTCATAGGATATGTTCTGAGGCAGCCATGGGTCAGAATGGCATGTCAATAAAGAAAAAGATCTCAAAGATTTGGGGGGCTGGGAGTAAAAAAATCCCAGAGGAGGAACCTTTACATACTAGAAGATGATTGTGGAAGGATTCAGCTAGATAGATAAGGCAGGATGAGTGCAGGGAGGTTTGGTGAGATATACAAAGTAGGAGAAGCTAATTTTGGCTAATATTGGGATATTAGAGAATATTTAAAGGCATGCACATGAGCAATAATAACACAGTATTCTTGGGGCCTTTCAAATAGTTGGCATGCCTGGAAGCTAGTGGATTTAAGGGCATCAGGGAAGATGGCTCAAGAGGAATGAGTCAGTAAAGGAAAAAGACATCAGATACTAAGGTGCTTGGATTTTGTCCTTAAGACAATGGGGAGTCTTATGAATTACAGCGTGGACTTAGCAAAATGTCACAGGAGTTAGGAGTAAAAGGGATGAACAAAATTTCTATTACCAATCAATCAACAGAGACTGGGCATCTATAACTCAAGATTTGGAACTGGAAGGAGTTGGTCACATTCACCATGGCTCATTTTACACAACGACTCCTTAGAACAGCCTAAGGGACAAATAAAGGACCCTAGAGGTGGATGGCTCCAGGAAGGGGAGGGATAGACTCCTAGCATATACCATACGTGTAGACCGGGGACAAACTGACATCCAGGCCAGACAAATCTCACTCTCACTAAAGCTCACTTGTACCAGGCACCTGGCCATACTGCTCACATCATGAATGTGCCACTGGGCCTTTCAGTGCTAAATTTCCTTTGCAGATACTTTCAGGTACCCTTGGGTCCCAACCTTTCCTTATCTTCTGTAGAAATAGACTCCACCTCCAGGGTTAAAGCATTTATTAGCTCTGCCAGAAATTATTTTAGCCATTATGTAGCAGTGTTTGTAAAATGCAGGTAGCACAGGCAAGAAAAGGTCCAAAGCTCCTCTAGGGTTGGTGAGAAGGAAGAGGAGGGGACTATCATTGATCATGTGCTGAGGGGACAGATTCTCTACCAGATTCTCTGTAGGAGTTAATTCCTTTAATCTTCATGGAGTAGGGGATTTTTTTTTCACTTTTTAAAAATTAAATCATAGCTGTGTACATTAATGCAATCATGGGGTACAATGTGCTGGGTTTATATGCAAATTGAAATATTTTCATCAAACTGGTTAACATAGCCTTCATGGCATTTTCTTAGTTATTGTGTTCAGACATTTATATTCTGCATTTAGTAAGTTTCACCTGTACCCTTCTAAGATGCACCGCAGGTGTGGTCCCACCAATCACCCTCCTCCCCCCCTCCTCCCCCTCCCTCCCCTCCCTTGCTCCTTTCCCCGTATTCTTGTGCTGTAATAGAGTTATAGCTTTCTTACGAAAGCTATAAATTAGTTTCCTAGTAGGGTTGAGTACATTGGATACTTTTTCTTCCATTTTTGAGATACTTTGCTAAGAAGAATATTTTCCAGCTCCATCCATGTGAACCCAATGAGGCTTGTATTCTTCTCACTGTACAGATAAAAAACGGAGGTACAAAGATGTAAATCTCAGTCAATGAACAGGTGCTGAAAATATCCAAGCCCAGCTCTGCTTAAGAGCAAATAGTCCTACTACTATTCAAGTACAGCTTGTCTTAAAAGATGGGAAAAGGGTAAAGACATCCAGTGTGAGAATGTGTGTGAATATGTGGAAAATTCCAGCACGATTATTTGGACACCAGCATTGGTTCAATCCTTCATATTATTGTGAGAGTTCTTTGGGTGACCACACCTGTAGAGCGTTTTTAGCAGCTTTCCGTTTGCTGTCATTCTCCTGCTGAAGCTCGCAGACTGAGCTGTCAGATCCTATCAGTTAAGAGGCCTGCTTAGAAGGTTCTTATCATGCAAACAGGACTAATCCCTCTTTTTGCCTTTGGCCTGGCTGTCTGTATCTCCTGCTAGGTGATAAGATTCAATAAGCTTGGCTCTTAAAGAAATTGAGTTAGATTAAAAAAAATTTATTACACCCCCACCTCCCCTCCCATATCTCCAAGGATTTGAGCCTGATAGGAGAAAAATTCTCACCTGCTTAGTGTGAGGAGCAGAGGCGCAAAGTTGGTCCGGGGCAGATGACATCATGCACGATGAGGCATAATCATGAGCATAATTGAACACAAACATGGTCTTCTAATTAGCACATTTTAAATATTTAGCAAGATTAAGACTACATTTGCATGCATTATGTCTGAAAGAATGTACTTTCTCTCATGAATGAACCTTGAAATTGTGAGGCGCCAAAGGCAAAGTTCTTCACCTGCCTTCCCCCGTTCACATTTAATCATCCTGAAGGTCCAAGGAATCCGAAGGAACATGACAGAGCAAGAGCTCCATGCTAGCACCTCGTCAGGAAACTGGCAACTCCCACAGGAGGGCTAGCCCTTGGCCCTTTATGGGGGAGCGGCAACTATTTGGGGCTTGTTTTGAATGTTCTGCTGCTTTGATAGCAGAGTTGTGTAAAGAGGTAATAATAACAACTGCTTACAAAGAACATTCACCTCAAGTCCTCTGCAAAACTGAGCAGGCTATAGACAAATGCAAATTGCCTTGAATATCTCATTTAATCCACATAGCAACCTTGCTGTTGGGCACAATTATCTTCATTGAAGCTCTGAGGCGTGGAGGGGACGTGATTTGCCAAAATCCAAGACACTGACTAGAACAGACATAGAGTCCAAACATTCCGCTCACATGAGTGTAAAATGTGCACAGTTCCCGGAACCATGGTCATCACACACACAAGTGCAAGCTGGTGTGATCAATCAGGACTGGCCATTCATGTTCCTCAGTGATAGATTAACAGATTCTAGAAAAGCGGAATGAACCCTCATGGACCATCCTCTGACTTTACAGGCGAGGGCAGGTGAGGCTGGGGACAGAGTGTCCCACACCGGCTGCTCGACTTTCTCACAGTTTAATATCACAAGAAACTTGAAAGCAGGCGGAGCCAGAGGCTGGCACACACAGCTATTTGACTATCCCAAAGCCATTTCCAGTCTCCTTCTCATCTGCTGTCTTTTCATTACTGGCTGAATAAACCAGACACTCAATTTTCCAGCCTCCCGTGAAGGGAGGATGATGTGGGACCCCATCTCGGACAATGCTATGTTGGATAAGGTCTACTGGATAGATTCGGAAAAAATATTCCCTCTCAGTTAAAAGAAGAGAGATGCATGGAAACCCCTTGTGCTTCCTGCCTTTGGAAATGACGGTGTGTGGAGTTTCCTTAGTCATCTTGGAAGCTCGTGGGGAAACCTAAGGGAATTGCTCTTGTGCTAACCTATCACCCTAATGTCAGAGAACTAATAAACCATCTTTAGAACAATCTAACACCAGACTTTACCTGAACAATATGTATTCTTAAGATCTGAGTTAGGCTTAGGGTTAGTTGGGTTTTCGACCACCTATTGTCTCAAATTTCCCAAGTGATGTGGAGTAAGGACCAGCAAACTTGGTTCCTGCTCTTTCAGTGTCTGGAAGGGAATCTGGAAACAGTTCCATGACATTGTGAGCTCCGTTAGAGCAAGGATGGTGTCTGTCTAGGTCTTTGCTGCTTTCCTGCACCTAGTAAAATGCCTGGTGCAAAGCAGGTGTTAATAAATACTTACTGATCAATTTTAATCAATTAATGAATCATTCTACGTACAAACATTCACTGTGAACCCCCGTCACATGTGAGGCACTGAGATAGGTGCTGGTGATAGAGAGATAGAAAAGATATACACTTTGCTCTTACTATGCTCGAAGCTCAAGGAGAAGAGCAGATATGGACACACAATTGGGTTACAGGTGTAAGAATTATGGTAACAGAAAAGAAGTAGTTTAACGAAGTGTGATTTGGGCCTGGGGAGGTAAAGATGAAAGAGTAACCTCTCCTAATAGACTTCTACTATATTTATCCATCTCGGTGTTCATTTCAAATAGCAAATGTTTATTCATACCTGCTCTGAGCACAGCACTATTCTCAGTAATAACAATTAAGAGTCATCATAAAAATAGGTAACCTTTACAGGGCTCATAATGTACTAATCACTGTTTTTGTCACTGACATAGTTTTATTTACTTCTTCTTTATAACAGCCCCACGAGGTACATACTGTTATTTTCCTGACTTTATGGATGGGGGAAACTGAGACAGAGAAGATAAAATTAATTTCTCCAAATCACAAAGCTGGTAAGTGGCAGGATCTCTGGTTTCAAAGGCCATATTTCAATCAGTATATGGAAGATAAGCTCACTGTTCTCTTGGTATTTTGTGTCATTTGAGAAGAATGGAAATAGATGTTGTCATCATTGATTGCCCTGGTTCCTGCATTTGACCTGGACGCGTATTTTGCTGGATTTTAATTCTAGTGAAGACCCTGACACCCGGCACTGCTCTTCAGGCAGTCACCTCTTTCTGCAGAGCATGCAGACAACCTAAAACATGACTGCATCGATCTCCACCTTCACTTCACATGTGATTAGGGCTGGCCTGAGAAAGTCCTTCCAGTCAGTGGTAAATGAGTTTAAAGACACTTTCCACTAAAGACATTTTTTTCTTATAAAATGTAAGAAATGTGAAGCCTAATTACAGAGCCATGCCATCTATGCTTTTTCAGCTCCTGCTAGACTTAGCTCAACACAAACTGGGCTTACCCTTGTGTGCACAACGAGCCTCATTAATTCCTTCTTCCTTCCCAGTGCACTGAGGGGAAGTGGTAACAGCACTGGGGACAAATTCTTCTCTTTGTGGTGTGTCTGTGTTGGAAGCTTCACCTCAAATCTGTTCTTTCTACTCTTGTGATGGCTGCCCTGTTCTGACTAGCAAGACAAGGGCGGTAAGAACTTACAGAAACTCTGGGACTAATATCATTGTTTCTCCCGTGAAACAGTAAATGAAAAAGCACTCACTGAGGAATCTGCAAAGAAATGGCATACACCTAGAGCCACGGACATAGCCATCCCTCCCTCCCCCACGCCATCTTCAGGGCAAGCACTCCCCTGCACCATCTTAGACCACAGCAGGTGCTACTGAGGGGTGATGTGCTCAGAATTAAGAACCTTCCAAGGCGTGTATGTGCAGAAATGTACACACTTCATTGTTTCATACCAGTGAACCGCAGATCATCTAAGGATGTCAAACAAAAGTTTGAGACTCCTCAAATTTCTTCCTTGTATCCACCAATGATAGTTTAAAGAGATGTCTACAAATTCTTTGATATTCTTTACTTCAAAAGATAGAGCCTAGTGCTTTTCCCCTTGTGTGCGGGCTCTGTGTAGGGATGCTCTTGCAAATGATAGGATGTGATAGAGTGAAGATGCCTAGGTCATTAAAGGATCTCTCCCCCCCCCCCGGAAACCAGCTATCGTGTTGCGAGGGGAGTCAAGCAGCCTTGTGGAGAGGTCCACTCAGAGCTCATATGGCCTCCTTCGGACAAGTAGCACTCTTGCCGTCAGACATCCATCTTGGATGGAGGTGAATCCTTCAGCCCAGTTGAGCCCTCTGGCCTCAGCCAACATCTCAAATGTAATCTCATGTGAGACCCTGAGGCAGAACCACCCAGCTAAGCTACTCCCAGCTTCCTGGTCCACATAAAGTTAATGCATATTAACTCTATGAGATAATGAATGTTTTTTGTTTTAGGCTATTACATCTTAGAATCATTTATTAAGCAAAAATACACAATTAACATTCTGCCAGGAGAAAAAGCTAGATGACCTTCAGAGAAATAACATGAGAGTTCTCATGCTGCAGACCTCCCATCAGCAATCCTGGCGCCCAAACATCATGAAATATTAGGAAACGATAAGGAAAGCCGTTGCTTCTACCCGCCCCTTTCCAGTACCAACCCCGCTACCTGCTTTCAAGTCCGATCCTTTCCGCCTCCTCCTGGGCTCTGCTCCATCTATTACTGTCACTTATATTTCAACTCCTTCTCCCTTCCCGCCCCTCCCCCTAAATTCTTGCTTACAACATACAAAGTCTCTTTTATCCTCAGACAGCTCAAACAGCCAACAGTGAATCACCCACTCATGCGGGCGTCTCCTTCATTCTTCTGCCTTTCCCCCTTGGCTTCTGTTTCCCCTCCACACAGCTGCACCTGCCCCCTCACAGGCACTCACCTTTGAGCCGTCCTACCCTGCCGTGCACACACACACACACACACACACACACACACACACACAGAGTGAACCGCCATCTCTCCCCACGCATCACCGAGGAGCCTGCTCTCCCCTGTCCGTGCTGGGCCCACTTGGCCACTGGTCCTGTCATTTCCTCTCCAGCGGTTCTTCCTCCTTGTGCTGTTTTTGTTATCTTTGTTTTCCTCCGTGAATCAATTGCTCTACACCTTAAATTCTCTTTAAAGGCATGACATCCCTTTTCCATAAGAGAGGCTCACTGTGTACCTTAAATTGGTGTTGAATGTCCTGATTCTAAGGTCAATTTCTCTCCTGGGATCTTTTGACTTTAACACCAGCTCACTCTTCCTGCGTTGAGTTCCCTCTTAATTTCTGGGGTCCCTTGCTTGCTTAGAGAGCTGCTATGTATTTTGACAAATATGTTACTCTTGGGGGTCATTTCTATATGCCCTGGGGGACAGAGGTGTGGCCCTCTGGAGCGGCTCAGCCCGCTCTATTGAGAAGGCTGTTCACTTGGTCTGTCTCATCCTTTAAACATGGAATTACTTGATTTATCTTTGTCACTATTTAGAAAGTCCCTAAGGGCAGTGGATTTACTTGGTCATTCTTTAGTAATTTCTCAAATGGGCTTTCACCCCAGCAGTACCTACATAGATCAAAACCAAATACTAAGCACCTTGATTTTTCTTTGAATAAAATTATCAATCTTAATAGCCACTTATTTCCTCTTTCCTTTTCTTTTTTCTGTTCATGCCCTAAGGACCCCCCAGTGCCCTCAATATTCACACACACACACACACACACACACACACACACACACACACACGGTCCTGGGAAACCAGAGCAGGCACAGAACCAGAGCAGAACATAGCCTGGGGAAGGATTCTTTTTCGTTAGGTGTAATCATTAGTTCAGATTACTTTTCTGGTTCCTGATTTCATTGATGTAGGCTGCATCTAAAAGTAAAGTAGATTGCTCTGTTTTTATAAATTATAAATAGAAAATGATAGAAAGTTTCCACAGGTTTAGGCTTTTTCCTCCATTAGAAAAAGGAGTAGGGCACCCCCCTATGCCGGAGGTGTCAGGTTCAAACCCAGCCCTGGCCAAAAACTGCAAAAAATGTTTTTATCTAAAAATTCAGTGGAAATCCACACCGAGTCCCCATTTCTAGTCACAAACACTTGAAGGAACAGTCATCTCTTTGTTTTCTCTATTTTGTGTTTGTAAATTTACCTGTCATCCCACTCATGCTCTCATTTCTTTTTTTATTTTTTATTTTTTATTAAATCATAGATGTGTCCATTAATGCAATCATGGGTACCATGTGCTGGTTTTATATACAATTTGAAATATTTTCATCACACTGGTTAACATAGCCTTCCTGGCATTTTCTTAGTTGTTGTATTAAGACATTTATATTCAACATTTAGTAAGATTCACATGTACCCTTGTGAGATGCACTGTAGGTGTGGTCACACCAATCCTCCACCCATCCTCCCCCCTCCCCTCCCCTCCATGCTCTCTTTTCTAAGCAATTTTTCTATTTTTTTTTTTTTTTGTTTAGATCATGGCAAGGAAAACTCAGAGTCACCAACTTATTAACCTTTGCTCAGTCCCATGGTTGAAAACACTTCCCTCTTCTGGTTCTTACATAGCTTTCCAAGGAGCTATAGCATCATTGATATTCATGAGCAAGCACCGTGACAGTTTAGCAAACAAATCCAACAATGAATCCGTCTCTCCTGTCATATGTGACAAAAATCCTTCAGAGACTTTATTTATGCAATTTAGACCTCCAGGCTTGAAGTAAGTGGTAATTTTTTTTCACAAAGGCCCCAGGCAGCAAAGTATTTATTTTACACTCCTGGACCTCATCTGCCATGTGGTATAACCTGCTCTGGTGTGGCATTATATGGGGATGCCACCTGATCCTGGTGGGGAGGAGGGGTGGCAGAGCAGGGGGAGGTAAGTGAAGGATTTATTAGTTAATATCTATGGAGTACTTTGCAGATGGAGAGTGATATGCAAGTGTGAATTTTCATTATGGTTTCCCGCTCTCCTTGGTGCTTGCTAGAGGGGCAGATACAACTAGGATTCATTGAAAAGAGAACCAGAGGTCTAACTTACCACTTAAAGGCTTTGATTTTGGAAAGTATAGCTCTCTATGGTTCTTCAGGGTGATAGGAATATTGACTTCCACCCCATATCTCTGTGGGAGAGAGAAGAATTTGCATTCTGTTTTTTTGTTTGTTTGTTTGTTTTGAGACAGATTCTCACTCTGTCATTTTTTGAGGCACTAGGAGTAGGGGACCTTGAGAAAACTTTGTAGTTCTCAGTCTTAAATCATCAAGAATTTATGGCTTTCGCTGGATTCTCCAACCATGATGTATCCTTCCCCGCTTTAAGCACATGTATGTTTTCTTCTTGAGATAATAATCAGTTCACTTATAGAAAGATGTTAGAACCAAAAATGCTACTCCTTGGTATATAAGCAACAGAAGTGTTTGCCTGTTTCCACTGTGATTCCATGCACTACAATGCTCATGTTAGCATCATTCACAATAGCCTCACACTGGAAACTGTCCACATGCCCATCAGGTGTGAAATGATACATTTTTTAGTATATTCACACAATAGAATATTGTACTTCAATGAGAGTGAGTGATGGATAAGTAAATCCCATAAAAATATATTTCATAAATGCAGTCAAAATGGAAAGAATCTAAGGACAAGAGTACATAGAGTATAATTCCATTTATAGAAAGAACAAAAAAAGGAGGGAGAACTAATCCTTACTGTTACTGGACAGGGTAGCGGTTACCTGTGGCAGAGGAGGGCAGTGATGGGAAAGGATCCCCAGGGGGCTTACGAACTGCTGGCACCGTCCTGTTGCTTGGTCTGAGTGTTGTCACACAGGTGTGTTCAAGTTGTGGAAACTCATTTAGCACATGTCTATGTTCTGTGCACTTTTTAAGCAACAAATATCAACAAAAGATTCAATAAAAAAGAACAGTTTTAATTCATTCACTAGTATTAGGTTAGCTGGGTTTCAAGGTGCCAGGTGACCCTTATTTCTGATTTATAACTTCCTTAGCATAGCAAAGCATTTGCTACATGTATCTGGGAAAAAAGCATATAAATCAGAAGATTTTTGTAAAATTCAAGTTTTCTAAAAACCTAGGTCACAGGATAAGTAGGTAACCTGCTTCCATTCTTACCACTCCCTAGCTGGCAATCTGCTGATGAAATAAAGGGAGGCGCCCTCGGATTTTTGCTTGGCATATTGTTACCCACATATGTTAGATTAAGAGCCACCCTAGACACAAAGTCAACAGAGTTCTCTTACGGGGAAAATACTGAAAATGATTTTTAGATTTTAAATCCAGCAACCTCTCACCCAAATCTATAGCATTCGCTCTCAGAAAATACCTTCGGAAAATCTCATCCCCATTTAGCTCACTATCTCTTCCAGACCTCTCTTTGAAGGTCATGCTGTTAAGATTTTGTAACATGATTTAGCAGTGAAGGGCTTGAGAGAAACATATAGTGGGCTCAATATGAATTTAATTAATGGGGTTGGGTACTGGGGAATTAGGAGTTCCTTGCAAAAACTAAATTCAGTAAATGAACTGATATATCTAATTTGCTTATTTTGCCAGAATATATAATCCCAATCTCAAACTCCAGTAGTTAAGGACAATAGGCAGGGTCATGTTTCATGACTCAAGACGTAAGACTGAGCTACTATGCCTATGTCCTCTCCTCTCAGCTTTTCTAAACCAAACTCCATTCTGGCTATTTTTTTTTAATTGTTAAATCATAGCTGTGTACATTTGTGCAATCAAGCTGTACAATGTGCTGGTTTCATATACAATCTCATTAAACTGTTCTTATTAAACTGTTCAATGTAGCCTTCATAGCATTTTCCTAGTTATTGTATGTAGACATTTGTATTCTGCATTTAGTAGGTTTTGCCTGTACCCATTCTAAGATGCACCATAGGTGTGGCCCCACCCATTACCCTCCCTCCACCCCAATCTCCCCCTCCCTTCCCCTTCCTTGGCCCTTTCCCCATAGTCTTGTGCTATAGTTGGGTTATAGCCTTCATATGGAAGCTATAAATTAGCTTCATAGTAGGGCTGAGTACATTGGATACTTTTTCTTCCATTCTTGAGATACTTTGCTAAGAAGAGTATGTTCCAGCTCCATCCATCTAAACATGTACCAAAATTTGCTAGTCCATTCGTGGGTCGATGGGCACTTGGGCTTCTTCCATGACTTAGCAATTATGAATTGGGCTGCAAAAAACATTCTAGTACATATGTCTTTGTTATATTGTGATTTTTGGTCTTCTGGGTATATACCTAGTAAAGGAATTATAGGATCAAATGGCAGGTCTATTTTTAGATCTCTAAGTATTCTCCAAACATCCTTCCAGAAGGAACGTATCAGTGGCCAGTCCCACCAGCAGTGTAGAAGTGTGCCCTTTTCTCTGCATTCACGCCAATATCTCTGGTTTTGGGATTTTGTTATGTGGGCTACTCTTACTGGGGTTAGGTGATATCTCAAAGTAGTTTTCATTTGCATTTCTCTGATGATTAAGGATGATGAGCTTTCTTTCATGTGTCTGTAGATCGAGCATCTGTCTTCTTTAGAGAAGTTTCTCTTCAA
>CAUYPK010048797.1:0-16171 GCA_963574355.1 Loris lydekkerianus | reverse complement strand
ATTGTATTCAAGTATTAATAATTAAAAATTGTCAAAATATAAATTTAAAATATCAAAATCACTAATAATTAGTAAAATTAAAATTTAATATAATATCTGTCAAAATGGGTTTTTCAAAAAAAAAAAAAAAAAAAAAAAGAAAGAATGTGGAGAAAAGGGTACCCTAGTCCACTGCTGTTGGGAACATTACACAGCAGTTATGGAAAATAGTATAAAGGTTCTTCAAAAAACTAAAAACAAAATTACTGTATGATGCAGCAATGGCACTTCTGGGTATATATCCAAAAGATTTGAAATTAGTATGTTAAAGAGATATCTGCACTCCTATTTTTACCACAGCATTATTCACAACAGCCCAGTTATGGTATTAATCTAAGTGTCCATCGACAGGTGACTATATAAAGAAGATGTCACATATATATTCAATGGGATAGATACTATTTAGACTTTAAAAAGAGAGAAACTGTGTCACTTATGACAACCTGGATAACATTGTCCTTAAGTGAAATAATCCAAGCACAGAAAGATAATCATGGTGTGTTTTCACTTATATGTGAAAACATGAAAAAAAAAAAAAAAAGGAGCCCATAGAAACAGAGAGCAGAGTAGTGGTCAGTAGTGGCCAGAGAGTGTGGGAGAACGGAGATGCTGGTCAAAGGGCAAAATGATTCAGTTGTACCAGAAGAATAAATGATAAGTATTTGGGGTAATGAAAAATATAAATAAATAAAATTAGGGCCATTAAAACTACGTATGCAACTAAAACAGGTCTTCAAATAAAGCTAAAATTGACACAACTACAAGGAATAATTACAAGTGACAATTATAGTTAGAAAATTAAAAATTAGCATGTCAGGGGCGGTGCCTGTGGCTCAGTGAGTAAGGTGCCGGCCCCATATACCGGAGGTGGTGGGTTCAAACCAGGCCCTGACCAAAAACTGAAAAAAAAAAAAAACCAAAAAAAAACTGTGTCAGTAATTGGTTGAAAATATATAGAAAATCAGAAAGAATACAGAACAGTGAATAAGATCACCAAACAACCTAATTTAATTGACATGTATACTCCATCTAACACTAGAATATACATTATTTTCAAGTATACATGGAACATCCATTCAAGACTATATTCAAGATTATAAATCAACCTTAACAAATTGAAAAGGATGGAAATCACACAAAATTTGTTCTCTGATCACAACATAATTAAACTAGAAATCAATAGCAGAAAGGTATTTGAAAGCCCTAAAAAATCTGAGTATTAAAGACTAAACTTGTAAATAACCAAAGGAACATAGAAAAAATTAAAAGAGAAATTTAAAACTACTCTGAACAGAACAAAAACACAATCTGAATTTGTGGGATGTAAATAAAGCAGTACTTTGCAACAATTAATAGAAAAGAAGTCTAAAATAAATCAATAATCTAAGCTTAAGGAGCTCAAAACAAATTAACCCCAAGATAAGTAGGCAGGGCAGAAAGTTGGAAGAAAGGAAATACCGTATATACTCGAGTATATATGGTAATTAAACCAACTACAGAAATCAGTGAAATAACAAGTAGACAAACGAGAGAAAATTAATGAAAGCAAAATGAATATTTAAATTTCAGTTTCCAACTGTTCTTTGTGAATATTTAAGGATGCAATTAAATTTTACACAACGATTTCCAATCTTGGGATCTTGTTGAATTCATTAATCATTTCCAATATCGTTTTTTGAAAAGTTTTTTAGCATACAGCCATGTCTTTTAGAATTAAAGATAATTATTTTTATTTCTTTCTTCCTAATTTTATGGCTTTTCTTCCCTTTATTTTGGCTTTTTGCACTGGTTAATAAAATGCTAAAAAGAAATGGTCTGATGTAGCATCCTTGTCTTATTCCCAATCATGGGAAAAAAGGTCTTTTACCATTAAAAATGATATTAAGCTTTGTATATTTTCACAGATGCCATTTATCAGGTAAAGAATACAAAATGGATAATACACTATGATGTTCAGTTTATCTCAAAAATAAAAATTTAACATTTAAGAATCAATCAATATAATTCATATCATCTGAATAAAGGAGAAAAGCCAACTATTTCAACAGATGCAGATTAAAATTTTCAGAATAATCCATTTATAATAGTATCCCAATACACCAGGTATGTAGAAATGAGTTCAACAAAATATGTGCAAGATTTATATAATGAAAACAATTAAACATTAGTGACAAAAATTAGAGAGGTAGAGTCCATTGATAGGACTCAATATAATTAAAGTATCAATTCTTCCTAATTGACCTATAGATAAAATATAATCCCAATCAAAATACCACCTTGCATTTTTATAAAAATTGATAAGCTGATTCTAAAATATATTATGTATTAAAACACAAAGCACCGGGCAGCGCCTATGGCTCAAAGGGGTAGGTTGCCAGCCCCATATGCCGGAGCTAGGGGGTTCAAACCCAGCCCCGGCCAAAAAAACTGCAAAAGACCCCCCCCAAAACCCCAAAAAACAAAGCACCCCAAATCACTTCAATCAATTTTGAAAAAGACTAAGTTGAAGGACTCATAGTACCTGATTTCAAGACTCAATATAAAAATACAGTAATCAAAACAGTGTGGTGTTCGTACAGGAAGACATATAGATAACTGGAACCATATAGGAAGTCTGTAAATAGACCACACATGTCTGGTCCATTGACTTTCAACAAAAATGCCAAAAACCTTTAGAGCATACACTGCTACTGGAATGTAAAATGGTACTACTTTGAAAAACAGTTTGGCATTTTCATGTAATGTTAAATACACAACTGCTGTCTGAGCAAGCAATTTCATTCCTAGATATTTCCTAAGAGAAATACAAACATGACTATATAAATATTTGTGCTCAAATGTTCATTGCAGCTAAAGTAACATCAGCAAAGACAAAAACCAGCCCAAAATACTACTCAGAAACAAAGCAAAATGAAAAATGCTGACATACACAGCAATGAATCTCAAAAATACCATAATAGGCAAATGAACTCCCATGTGAGTATGATCCTACTCATAAGAAACTCTAAAGAATGACACATCTACCCTAGTAGTGGGACAATCAATGGGTTGCCTGGTATTGGTAGTACGGAATTAAATGTTCAAGGACACAAGGGAACATTATATGATGACTCATCAACATACACACTTAACATGGTTATCTATGAATTATATTTAAGTAAAGGAGACAAAAACTGCCCCCTAAATAAAAAGGAATGACCGTCTTAGAATGCAGTTTATCCCACAAGAAGGCTTTTAAAAATATATAAAGGAGAATATGAGATTATGATGGAAACAGTACGAACCATGAAGAGAATGCTACATAAATCCAGAAGAAAGCCTTTGTGATAATGTAATTATTTACTAGCAAAAATCTAAAAATACTTCCAAACTAAAAAATAAAATCTCCCAATTAATTTTTTTAATAAAAATTTTGCTTGAGCTGGCCAAAAGTGGAAAGTAAAATAGAGACATCCAGAATAATCTAAAGCAGTATCATAAAGTAGATTTTATTAGTAGTACAGTTTACCTAGGAGATCAAGGAGTAAATTACCACAGCTCATTTGGACTAAATACTTGCAATGAAACTTAAAAAAATGTATGCATACAAACCAAACTTGTTTTACCATTCATTGCTTTAGCTTTCAGATGATCACATCATACCTTACAAGAGAATCACTTCGTTTGTCAGCTCTAACAAGGAGGACAACTTTCCATCTATGGAAAGCTCCTGGAGCACCAGTGCGTTTCAGTTCTTCACGCCATCTTTTGGGTGCAGATTGCATTTGAGGTGAATAATGGGAATCTTTTTCGATTTTATATCCCCATTCATAAGTTGTTTCATCAAGCCATCTGCCACTTTTGGCACTATGAATTATGTAGTCCTTAGTTAGTACCCACTTTCCTAGAAAGCAAATGAGTTTCAGTCAAAAAAGTTGGTTCTGATAAACAATAAGCCACAAAGATGAATTATCAAATAAAAGTCAACCTTTTTCAACATGGGACTCAGAAGCTATATTGCCAAAATTATCTTCAAACTATGTTTTTTGATAGTGAGAAGCCTACATCACTGAACATTGTATGTAACCTTTTCCATGACATATAATGCCAAATGTTACTAACTAAAACATAAATCTAACATGTAAAAGTCCAAAATAAAATGTGGTATTACTTTAATTATTTTACTATCATTATTCACTATTTTAGGTTTGCTTAATATTCTCCCTCCTATGCTACAAACTTTCCCAATAATGCTCTTAGCACTATTATGCTTCATGAAACAAATTTATTGAGTTAGAAAAATTTTCAGGGCTTTTATTAACAGTTTCTTTGTCGAGGCAACAATGATCTTTTTAAACAACATGAACAATGTATGTTTTCATTGCAGAGTTAATAACGTGTTTTTCTAGTAAGTTAAACAACCAAAATAACCTGAGGTACATACATTTTTGTGGTTTTTTTGCCATCAGCAGACAAATGATATGCCAGATCAATCATAATTATAAAAGGCGTATCAATGATGACAAAATGAGAGCGAAAACTAAGTCCTAATTTACGTTTACAGAATTTAATCTCTTCATACAATAAAATAGAACCACTGCTGCTTCATAGCATGAACAGAAGGGGAAGCAGCAGAAAAAGAACAAAAGCTCTATTTCCAGTGATCAAAGAAAAGAAACTTGACTGAGAACAGCTGAGGCTTCAACAAAAGCTGAAGGTTTTGATATTTTGTGCCAATCTTTCTGCTTAATCATTTTTTTTTAAAGTAAAGCACTTATATTAAATGTCTTTGGTGAAGTAAATAGTTTCACCTGTTTAATACATTTTTCATGTGCTCCCAAATTTTACTCAGAAGAAGAATGAAGTAAAACATATATCAAACATTTTCAAAGAAAATCATAAAAACACATTTGACATAATAAACATGCTATCTTTCCAACAATTAAGATAATTTTTCTTTAATATGAAGCTTTTATTCAAGGGTGAGGGGAAGGCAGTTAACTTACCTGCTGCACAAGCCGCTAGAAATTTTTCACTCTTACACAGGCGTTCGGCTATAAGATGTGTGCAATTTTTGTATTTCTGTTGAGAAATATCCATACGAAGAAATATTACTAAAGTAAGACTTCCTTTATAACACATCATTTTAATTTATATAATATTGAAGGAGGATTTCATCACTCTTATGCCAATATTTTTAAGATCTGATAATTTTTTCATTATATTTTAAACATTCTGGTAACTTTGTTTCTGTACTCACCTCACTCTTAATAAAAGTGCAATCTAGTTTTAAAAGCAATTTTCCTAGAGCTTCTTTTTCTTCCATCTTAAATCCTGTCATTTGGATGATATGCTTTGGAGTACCATGTTCCATCTAACATAAATACACATACAGAAGACAACTTATGTTAAAGATATTATTTACAGAGTTGACTTTATTATTTTTCTTAAGTATAAGTGCTAAAATACCAACTAAAATCATAAAACATGAAAGGTTTAATTGTAAACATCAATGTTAAAAATACGTACATACAATAAAAACTAATTTTAAAAGTTATCACCTCAACATGTGATCTTAAATAAAGTGGAGTTTTTTTTTGGGGGGGGGTTGAACATCGAAAGTTTACATTAGTACGTTACTTGCCACTAAATAACACTGATGAATAAATATAATTCTTTAGAAAAGGATAAAAACTAATATAAATATTAATGTAGTAACAGTGGCTTTATTTTAAAAGTACTGTTGCTAAGGGCTTTTCAAACAAGCACACTTGGACAATGAAACAATCAGATTTTCTATCGATTTTTAAAGGGTCTAAGGAAAGATACTAAAGAACAGGTGTAAATCACTGGAGGAACTAACAGAACTCATGATGATCCACAGCATTTATATATAATAATTTAGTAGAGTAGGTAAACATAATGATCCTACTCCCAATCTACCTTTCTTAACTTTGAGTTATAAACGTATTAATTTCATCACTTACAAGGTACACTGAAAAACTGAAAATCAGTTTGTTTTTCAGACAGACCTCAAGCTCTGGGTAGAGTGCTGTAGCGTCACAGCTCACAGCACCCTCCAACTCCTGGGCTCAAGCGATTCTCCTGCCTCCACCTCCTAAGTAGCTGGGACTACAGGAGCCCGCCACAACACCCAGATTTTTTTTTTTGGTTGCAGCTGTCATTGTTTGGCGGGCCCAGGCTGGATTCAAACCTGCCAACTCAGGTGGATGTGGCTGGCGCTACCCGCTTGAGCCACAGGCGCCAAGCAGTTTTGTTCTATTTTTTGAGACAGAGTTTCACTTTGTCATCCTTGGTAGAGTTATGTGATGTCACAGCTCACAGCAACCTCAAACTCTTGGGCTTAAGCGATTCTCCTGCCTCAGCCTCCCAAGTAGCTGGAACTACAAGCTCCTACCACTATAACTGGCTATTTTTTAAAAACAGGGTCTTGCTCTTGCTCGAGCTTGTCTCAAACTCCTGAGCTCAAGCAATCCGCCAGCCTTGGCCTCTCAAGTGCTAGGATTACAGGCGCGAACCACCACACTTGGCCTTGAAAATCAGCTTTTATCTAAGAGTTTATTTTTATAGAGACCTTAATCCATACTTAAAATGTAGTTCACAAAGTACTTTGTGTTTAGAAGGTACATAATTCCCATAATTTCTTTCTTTTTTTTGGGCGACAGAGTCTCACACTGTACCCTGACATCATGGCTCAGAGCAACCTCAAACTCCTAGGCTGAAGCAACCCTCTTGTTTCAGACTCCTGAGTAGCTGGGACTATAGGTGCCCACTACAACGTCCGACTACTTTTTTCTATTTTTAGAAAATAGAACAGGGTCTCACTCTTGATCAGCCTGGTATTTCTAATTAGAATATAATTTTATTTTACCATGAGATTAGAATTGTAGAATGGGATAGCATCTTAGAGAAAAATCTCATCCTTTACAGATAAGGGAAGCAGGGACTAGAGAAATCAGGGCAATTTTTCATTTCTCTAACAATTTTGTCACTGTAGCTATGGATTAATATTTAACTAATGCCACAGGCAGAGCAACAACTGTGGCTATTTTCGACTATCAAAGAAGCAATGGTTTCTTTCAACACATAAAAGTAAACTTCAAAAACTATTAACTATCTGGGCACACCAATGACGAAGTGCCAAATGTTCTTTACAGAAATTCTATTTTCAGGGTGGTGCCTGTGGCTCAAGGAGTACGGTGCCAGCCCCATATACTCCCGGCCAAAAACTGCAAAAAAAAAAAAAAAAAAAAATTCTACTGTCAAAGACAAAGATATAATATATATTAATTAAAAGGTAGAGATTCACTTTGAATAAAAATTGAAAGAAAGTCTCACTATAAACAATCTAAAGCTTTATTCAGAATTAGAAGTGAACTTTTATTTCTCCTTCCTTACAGTTTATAAGAGGAACTTGAGCTAGGGTAGCGGTACTCCTAATTTCTCTATCCCTCCATCAATCCTCCCTTTAGGAGGAGCTCCTTGAGAGAACCAAATAGACATGCTTTATTCATTATATCTGCATATTCACAAATAAGGTTCGTATTAATGCTTTCTGACACATCCTAAGGGGCTGCCAGTACCAATCATGCAATGCCTGTGTGAGTAAGTGCATTCAGAGGTGATTACTGAGAAGCACTCTGCAGGTGCACAAGCCACCTCCTTCAATCAATTTTTATCCAGTAAAAAAGCTGATGTTTTGACCTCTATTTGTCTGATTTTCCTATTTTTCAAATGACTCCGAAAGAGACAAAGGGGTATATTAACCCTCTAAAACCCTAAAATTCGGATACAGAGCATGAGGAAAAGTATCTTTAAAGATAAGGCTATTCAATGAAACAAACGCTTTGAAAAAAATGTTGTAAGAATTTGGTCTGGTCAGTATAAAATTATAAAGTGCACATAATAGAGGTTGGTCTCGTATGAAAAATTAATCATACATGTAAAATACTACCATCAGTAAATAAAACGTAAATAGTTTCTTGCATTAAGGAACTCTTTGCCATATCATTTCTTAAAACTATACATTTATGTGGGTTAAATAACATGCAAGTAGTTCTTGAGTGTTAATACTCATTAATACAGACTGGCTATATACATAAATATATATATAAAATAATACCTTTATAAAGAATATGCTCTGTTGTTAGAAATAATGATTTAGTCTAATTAAGAATACATATAAAACACAAAGTTTCATATAGACTAGAAGTAATGATTTAGTCTGATGAAGAATACATAAAACACATATGATACAGTCATAGGCAGATTATAAAGTACATGACCTCAACTAGGGAGAAATGCTGCTTTCATTTTTTGTAGGAAAGCACTTTTAAAAATTCTTTAAGCAAATTTCCTTCAGAAAGTAATAATAAAATTCAATATATCTGAATATCATCTCTTGGTATTCAAACCATAATTTTTATAGTTCTTAAAAGCCACTGTTCATAGAGGAATACAAGAGTTTTAGACATAAAAACTTTTCCTACTACTTGAATTTTATTTTATGGACTTAAAGAGTTCCAAAAGTTATTTAGTGGGCCATTTCAAAATATGTTGCCAAAGAAAGGAAGTATGAGTGGTTTTAAAATCTCTTAAATCTTGTCTATCTGGCTATTCTAAAATACTAATGTATAAAAATCAATGTTAAAAAATCAGAATATGTAGAAAGCAATGAAAAAATAAAACTGCTGCAATGCTGTACCCCCAAAATGGTTATTTAAACCTTGTATTTTAAACTTTATTATTCTGCTTCTTAAAAATTAAATTATATATAGGAATACAGGGAAAAATTATCATATGTTCCTCTTAAGAACTAATAATAGTTATTTTTCAATATGAATATTATTAACAAGGTGATATTTCAACATATTTTGGTTTCATGTAAAAACTATTAAATTATTTGACTTACTGGAGTCAATGTGTAAAGCAAAGTTTCATCTTAAATATATTATCTAATGAAACAAATGTCATGGAAACAATCCCCTTTGTATACTTAACAACATTTTCTGTCAAATCAAAAGCCCAAGTGCACAATAGCAGAAATCAGGAAAGTCTTTTTAAGGTAATTTCTTTCCTTTGAAAATGCTCTATGTATGAAACTAAAATTAAATATGAAGAGGAATACGAAGTGAGAAACACAGGTGAAAGGACACCCTGATTCAAACATCATGGAAATACGAATTTGTTTGAAAACAAAACAGAACACAGGACACTTATTCACAAGTTAATAAAACAAATTAGGCTATTAGAAAAACTCTAACAGAATCATGAATCCCAGTGATAGCACAAAATAACTAACAAAAATTTTGAGAACAAATTCCATTAACTTATCTAATAATAGCTTTACAAAATAAAATTTATCTACTTAAAAGCCACAGAGTTTACATTTAGCAACAAACTAATGGCCTAGAATGGGGTGAGCTACCTGCAGCCTCAAACATGGCCCCCTAGATTGCCAAGTGTGGTCCCTCAACTAAATCCAAACTTCACAGAACAAATCCCTTTATTAAAAGGATTTGTTCTTTAAATTTTGACTTAGTCAAAAGGCTGCACTCAAGGATCCAGAAGACACATGTTGCCCCAAGGCCACAGATTCCCCACCACAGCCAGGCTATAAACAATAGCCAACTAGCCAATGAACCCAAAGACAGCACTATAAAACTTGGTTTAATATGTAACAATCACGCAGACAATTAAAAATCCCTAAAAGTGTATGCAAGTTTTATGTAGGTGGTATGTTTTGGGGTATGAAAGATCAAGAACTAACTTCAAGAAGTCTTCCAGCACAAGAAAGAATGCAAATACACCATAATTGCTCCAGTAGTATTTCTAGAAAAATTATAGATATTTCTAGAACTTATGAGGGGTGTTCCTTGAATCATTCCCATAAAGATTCTACCCTAACACCCCCAAAAAGAGGAAAAAAAAGCAAAATAACATTATTTTTGATAGTTAAATGTTTTCTTTTTACTGTCAAATAATTAAAAATATTACATTTTTAGTTACAAGAAATGTTTATTAGTCATATTTTAAGAAGTTTTGCACTCATTAAAAAAATCAGTTACTTACCTTAAACCATATAACTAAAGAGAAAATGAATGTGAAAAGAGCTGGCCCTTATGAATAAACGAATAGCAAGCAACTGTCTCTGTGGTATGGACGTTCCCAAAATATCGCCCACATGGGCCTATCCCTGATGCCTGAAATTCCTTTGCAGTCGGTGCCACTCAGAAATGCAAATAACCCTATATCACTCATCATCTTAATTGAGAACATTTTATTATAAACTAGCTTTTTAGGTCCTTTGAATTCTTTACAATGTAACACGTAGCTGAAACATGTTTAAAGAATATGACAGCACAGCTGGACTATGTTGAAAACAGAACTCAGAAAAGGAGAGGCAGGAATACAGATATGAACACAAAGATCTGCCTTGGGAGGAAGATGAAAGAACAGGGCACAACCCGTGGGAGAAAGAGGAAAGTGCTATAAAAAATAGAGGCAGAGATGTTTAAAGAGGCTTTTGTAGGAAATAAGGATAAACCTTTCCTATTCTGCATCATAAATTCTCTTATAATCCACCCCATACGTAAAAGAACTTTGAGAATACAGAATACCTTATAAATAAAATGTACGTTATTATTAACTACAGTAAGAAACTTACTCAAAAAGCTTAACATATATTTATCTTTAAAAACTAAAGTTTCCCTCCCAAACAAGTTTTACAGGCATTTATCTATTAATACAAGCTTATTATACAAAATTTGAAAAATACTACAAAGTATGTAGTATATAAAAAGATTAAAATCATCTCTTAATACCTTCAGCCTGTAATATCACTGTTAACATTTGGAAGGGCTGACTTTCAGATTTTATATGTGTGTGAGAACACATTTATATAACAAAATTTATATTTTATATAGTTCTGTACCTTAATTTTCATTCTCACTTTTTTTTTAAAAAAGGAGTTAAGATCATGCTCTGTCTCCCAGACTGGAATGGAAGGGCCTGATCACAGCTCACTGAAGCCTCAAACTCCTGGTCTCAAGTGATCCTCTTGCCTCAGCCTCCCAAGGAGCTGGGACAATAGGGGTACACCATTGCATCCAACTAATCTTTAAATTTTTGGTAGAGTTGGGATCTTGTTCTGTTGCTCAGTCAATTCTTGAACTGGCTTCAACCATCCTCTGATCCTCCTGCCTCTGTGGTGCCAGGATTACAGGCATGACTGACCCTGCATAACCTCATCATTATTTTTCCCTGCCCCTTGGTATTCCTGGTTTTAAGGGCACATGATGAAAATTAGGGGTTTCTCAATTTTCATTATTTTAGTCAACTATTTTTATTATAAACCTACTTCTACAGTAAACTAAATTATTTCAAACTCCTCTCTTCTGAAAAGCATATACCAAGCATTGAATGCAAATAACAGTTGCTTTAAAGAATTTGAAAGATATTCATGATTGCTCTTATCTCAAACATTTTTTTTTGTTGTTGTTGTTGTTGTCTTATCTCAAACATTTAACTGTGAAAGTAAACAAGTGTTAAAACCAAAAAGGGTCGAAGTGTTGGACCTCTGTTTCAAATACTGCAAAAGGTACACTCATAGCACTGTACTTACACTGTGTGTGCAAAATACTGTTTGGCGATGAACACTGTAACTTCAAGTAGAGTTTAGAAATTCTGGTTCCTTTAGGCTTAGGAGCCAAATTAGGCCCTATTAATTTTATTCAGCTGGACTTTGGAATTTTCTTTTTAAAAAGACAGTGTTTATTTCTTGTCCTACCCTTGAAAGATATTACATATATGTGTATTAATTATTTGACAGAGGTGTCCAGTGATGAGATTTGAGAGATGTTCTTACTTCCATGGCATTACTTGAGAAAGCAGCAGTCATTAGTCAGTCTCTTTCATGGTACACTAAGCAGTAGAGGAAAGAAATGGAGAATGGACCAGTAAAGTGCCTGTGCTAAGAAAGAAATGAGAGGCTGAGGGGGCACACGGGGATGTTCAATCTATCTAATACTTTACAAGATGCAGTCTGGACAAGATATGTTACTAGGGATAAAAGGGTATCTTCAGAGAAAGCTGGACAAGACAAGGTTCAAGAGGAAAAGGACGGATGGACAATAGATACTGGTTAGCCATGGGGATGAATGCTAAAACCTGCTTTGGTATCCTAGGGATTGTAGAGTGTAACTTTAAGGTTGAATAAGGAGGATTTAATTCTTATTGAAAACCTACTGTGGTCTATACACTTCATATATTAGCTCATTTCCATCTTCACAAGTAAGGGCTGTTTATCCTTTTATAGATGAGGACACTGGGAAATCTGAGTGATTAAAAAACTACCTCAACTGTACACAACAGTGGTGAAACCAGATTCGAAGATATATCTGTTTCTGCAAAAATTACATGCCTTTCTACAGTACCAGCCAGACTTTCAGAATTTAGTCTAACGCTTTTAACCACATTATAATTTTACAAAGTAATCTATTTTCAGCTAGTACAAGAGAAAGATACATTACATGAAAAGGCATCAATCTATGACAGCACACAGTACAAGGGTGGGAAGACATTCAGATCAGCAATATCACTTAAGAGATTTAAAAACAATTATAAATTATCTTCTAAAAGTAATCTGAATATCTAAAATTCCATAGCATTTCTAGGAACACTCTTAATTAGAGTGCCATCTTTCTTTCTCATGAAAAACAAAATTTTCATTGTTTTTCTCTCAAAATGAATTTGTTATCAATGAATCATTAAAGTAATTCGTGTTAAGTTTTCTTCCTCATCAAAAATAACAGAAGTGTATTTTTAATTTCAAAGTAATTTTTATAGAAAGTATAAATTAAGGAACCTTAAAGTTCCAAGGTTATTTTACTAAAAGTAGTGACATGTCCTTACAAGGTTAGAATTTGTACACAGTATATTTTTACAACATATATTCTCTATGAGAGACTCAAATTACAAGAGTAAGAGGTAATGTTTCAACTTAGTTGTATTTCTGAGGAAGAGGATTCTTCAGTTTGTTTACGTTTTATTATTCAAAGTCTACAAAAATCATTGGTAATATTTTTTAAGAGTTTTATTCAAATGGTGAAACTTTAGAGTAATATAATCAAGATACATAATAAGGAAAAAGTCTACTTAAAAAGCTATACTACAGGTTTCCTAAAAACCAATGTTTTTGCACATCAGTGGAAATGGTGGGTGTCTACTATGAAATCTTAACAAGTTCTGAAATTTGATTATGAAAAATAACCACATTTCAAACTCCTTCACATAATTTATGCTTTCTGCTTTGGTGGGAGCAAGAAAGTGTTAGAGTATATAATTGAACTTCATTTAATAAGGCATAAGAAAATCTGGATTTAGAAAACAGACCTAATAGGGGTTTGTTTCTATGATTGAAGGTTGTCTTTACAATATTATTTAAACACTGATGTATTTTAACATCCTAGTTCCTTTAACATTCTTTGAGTTAACTTAAAAATAATCAAATTTCTTCCCTTATATAATTCCACCTGAAACTACCTACTTATGTACTGAACACCTGCGACACTGGTTAATCAAACTTTCCAACAATGGGAACATCCTGCATATCAACAGTATTTATTACTAGGAATTGAAGCGTAAAGGAATAATATAAACCACAAAGTCCACAACGCACATTTGCCTGTGACATGTCTGTAAATTAAGTTGAAATGTTCATTACCAATGTCTAACGGAAAATATTTCTTTTGCTTTCTGTATAGGCCATTCGTCAAAACAAGTCTCCAAAATCAAGCTCCATATAACTCCTAAGTCAGATACTGATCATGAAGTAGCCAAAGCAGATCAATTTTTGTCAATATTTAGAGGCTTTGAAAGTGGAAAAATATTTCAGGATAACCACTTAAGTTTTGTTCCCAGCCTTCAGGTGGCTGAGATACAGTCCCCAGGAACACAGACGCTTCCTTCAGGGAAACGCGTGTGCGTGTGTTTGAAGGCCTTTGGTAGCCACGGAGATGTCGAGGTTTGGATAAGTTACAAAATTCTACTAGAGAGAAAAGAATGACACAATTTTCCTCGTCACAGGAGGTGGGCCTGATGGATCCCAGCCGCCTGCACTGACTCTCCGCACGGAGAGCAGCCAAGGCTCTGAGTAGGGAGAGGCGTCCCAGCCGGCTCTATGGAAACGAGAGACGCGGGTGGCCTAGCACTTCCCAGGCGGGGACCGAGCTGCGGAACTGCGCCAGACGGAGGCGGGGAGCGGCTCAGCCCGGCTCCGCAGAGGCGCGGCACGGGCGGAGTCTGGCCGCAGCCCGCCGACTCCGGCGCCGAGAACAGCGACCGACCGTGGGGACCAACCGCAGCTGCGGAAAGCGCGAGAGCCTGGCACAGTCGCCGCTCGCCCCAGCCCCTTCCCAGCCTCACAGCCGGGGACGGCAGAAACTTCGAGGGCACGTCGCGGGAAGAAACATTCCCACCGAGTCAGGGGGAACGGCCACTGTGTCTTCCGAGCTGAGCCCCTTTACCTTCCCGGCCGGAGGGTCCGGGCTGCTCCCGTCGGGTGGCGGCGGCGGCGGCAGAGACGACGACTGCCGCTGCAGCGCTCGCTGCCTCACTAATCCGGGTTCTGGGTGATAATTTCCCGCCGCGCGCTAGGCCGCCCCGGAAGTAATAGTACTACATCCGGGTGGTTGTCAGTGACGCTCGGGAGCCGTCGCCAGGGTGGTCTCGCTGCTGCTGGGCTTGACTCTGGCGGGTGGGTCAGGCTTCTCCTAGATCTGCGCCAGAGCTGTACGACTGGTGAGTGATTCTACTGGGTTGTCTCTTGAGGCTATATTTCCGACCATTTGGGGTTCGGTGCAGCATCTTGGCTGGGTCGAGGAGTAGACGAGGGTTGAACCCGGAGTTCCATCCAGCCCCGCAGCGCTTGGCCCCGTTTGCCTGGAGAAGGCCCCTGGGATACCGCTTACCGACCGTCTTCTCCCCTCGCAACAGCTGTCTCCAACTTGAAACTCGGACGACCTTAGATCTCCAGATGTCCCCGGATGAGGCCTAAGACACTGTGTACCGTGACTGGCCGAGTCTTTCTACCAGTGATCAAGGACTGTCCTTACTATCTCTCTTGGGCAAGGTCTGATCACCCCCGATTCTCGAGAGCTACTTTCCCATTCTTTCCCTGAGTACTATTTCTGTTGTTTTGGAGTGCAGTACCTGGGAAGTAGGCAGTCGGCTGGAAAGGCATCTTTTACAAACATTTGGGAAGTGGGATGACGGGTATTCCTGATGGAGAATTAATCGAACGTTCTCAAAGACCAAGAGTCTTTGTTTTCCTTGCTGCTATGAACTAGTGATATGAGACCAAACTTATAATTTCATGCGTGGGCTTTAGATGCAAGTTTTACCTTTTGGAAACAAGTAATAGGTAAATAGGTGTGCGAGAATTTCGGAATGGAATACTCGTGCTCTGCCTCAGGTTTCCTCGATAATGAAGGATTCAGGAGAATTTTTGGAAAGTGGCACCCAGAATAGTTGTAAAGAGAAATTGCTTCCAAAAAGTGAACTATATTGCTTCCAAAAAGGGGATAATAGTTCACTAGAGACAGCAAATGGGCCTCCATTGCCAGGGCAGGTAGGTAAAGAGACTACAGCCATGCTTTTCTTTCTTTCTCTTTCTTTCTTTCTTTCTTTTCTCTTTCTTTCTTTTCTCTTTCTTTCTTTCTCTTTCTTTTCTTTTCCTTTTTCCTTTCCTTTCCTTTTTCCTTTCCTTTCCTTTTTCCTTTCCTCTCCTTTTTCCTTTCCTCTCCTTTTTCCTTTCCTCTCCTTTTTCCTTTCCTCTCCTTTTTCCTTTCCCCTTTCCTTTCCCCTTTCCTTTCCCCTTTCCTTTCCCCTTTCCTTTCCCCTTTCCTTTCCCCTTTCCTTTCCCCTTTCCTTTCCTTTCCCCTTTCCTTTCCCCTTTCCTTTCCCCGTTCCTTTCCCCTTTCCTTTCCTTTCCTTTCCTTTCTTTTCCTTTCCTTTCCTTTCCTTTCCTTTCCTGCAATGACACCAATAAGTCACTGGACCTTTATGAGCTTATGGTTTGTGTGTAAAATGGATCCACAGGACTGCTGTTAGGGTTAAGTGAGGTGACATATAA